>RDPX01000250.1:1054015-1077344 GCA_003991215.1 Morbakka virulenta
CTCCCCTCTTTCCCTCCCCTCCCCTCTTCCGTTCTTCTCTGTCTCTCTCTGTCTCTCTCTGTCTCTCTCACTGTCTCTCACTGTCTCTTTCTGTCTCTCTCTGCCTCTCTGTCTCCCTCTCTCTGTGTCTCTCTGTGTCTCTCTGTGTCTCTCTCTGTCTCTCTCTCTCTCACTGTCTCTCTCTCTCTCTCTCTCCCTCCCTCTATTGATCCGTTCACATACTCCGGAGATCAGAGTAACTTTTGTTTATTTTTGGGGGGTTGTGGGGTGGGGGTGGACTGTCGATTTCTGTCTTCGAGTACGGGCCCTTTCAACTACCTTCACTTTCAAATCAAGCATATCAGCCGATATTCAGTTCAGCTTCACAAAGTACCCAGACACCAAAGTTGAGACCTTGCATTGTTAAGTTTACTCTTCGGTTAAAGTTCTTTTTTATTGAGGGCAAGACCATATAGCCCCCCTTTTCGGCTTCGACAGCCACTTCTTTAATATTATTGAAAAATAGCGTAGCGGTTTTTCAGTGCAGGATTGCAAAATTCTCAGGCATCAAATTTAAGCTCTCTACTTTGTCTGGCATGGGATTTCATTCGAACCACATAAATTCACACGTGTAAAGACCGAATTTTTTATGTGTAAATTCTTAAAGAATGACAGGTTGCTGACAGCAACACCGTTTAGAAAATTCAAAATTTAATTAAAATTGTAAGTTAATAAAGTTACTAAATCGATTTTTATTTTCTGAATTTGGCCTGCCTCTCCAATTGAGGCTTAACACAGAAATACTGAGGAAACGGGCCACAGTACTGGGTTGTGATCTACTGTATCAGGATGATAGATTGTCGTTTACGTAGTGGCCAGGTTCAACGTTGACCATACATAATTTACAAATAAAGTTTGATTTCGAAGGAAAGATTGTTGTGAAAGAAAAGCATTGTTAGTAGAATTGAGAATGCTTCCTTCCTTTGGTGTTCTTGCATCATTTGTACGATAGAAGATAAAAAGAGCTGCTTATTTAAGGAGAGGCCTTCCTTAAGCCATTTCTCACATTTTATGGGAAGAGTTAATCCAAGGAAGATCTGTGAAAGACAACTCTTTACAGTAAAAAACTATTCAATTTACTCTCCAGGGACCCAAACCACCACCTCTACTGCTACTGCCGTTATTACTACCACCACCACCACCATCATCAGTACGTCTGCCATCACCACTAATACTAGTGTTACCGCCACTACCACCATCACAACTTTTTGCAGTAATTTTGTTTTCAATGAAGAGAAGAAACTTACTGTAAAAATTTGGTTTATAGAAAACAAGTTGCATTATTAAACAGAGAAAGCGTATGGCCTGATTCACTTAAGTGTGGATATTAATTTTATTTCCTGCATTTTCAATTTGAGGTTATTTTACCATCAATGATATTTTTTTGATTAACTTTATACCTTTCAATGAAGTTGAATTGATTGGAATTGTAATGTAGGAATATAGACAGCTATGTAACAGTTAATGTTTCGCGCAAGATTCCTGCAGTAAAAAGACGTCAGTTTTATTGTACTCGACCAGTTTAAGATTTTCTCACGACTGAAAAAGTTTCATTTTACAAAAGAGGCAAAACAATTAGTTGGAAATTTTTTAATATTTAGGGATCCTAGGCAAAAATTTCAGAAAATCAGTTTTATATATCGTTGATATAATCACGTTTTTCTTGGTAGAAATTTTTTTCTAGTTGTCACTGGATTGAACCAAGATATCAGAATGGGAAAACACACGTCAAGTGAACTTATTATGAATCAGGAAAACCAAGAAAGGAGTAAGACAAACCACGTTTCCTTAGCCAATCACAAAATGTGGTGGGGCTTATTCGATCTCATCTATGATGCACGCATTGATAGAAAACCGCTTGATTTGTGTCCACTCATTCTGGCCTCTTGGATCAGTTTAGAGCCAGGTAAAGGAGCTTTTGACAAAATTTATTTATATTCCGATTCTGTACTACGAATTGTTTAATGAAACAGTTTTAAAAAACAAAAATATAAAATAAAACTTATTATTCTATGTAATTAAAGTTAAGTTGATTATTTAATCCACTTATAAGGTGAAAATAAATGGCTTTAAAATAGATTTTAATCAAGCAAAGAGATAATTTCAGGACGATTTAAATTCTGACCCTACGTTTAAGTTACGATAAAGAGATTTGTTTTTTTCTAAACTATACTTCTTTTTGATAGCAAAATTTGACAACTTTATATTCATGCATACAGTGGGTGTGGTCCAAGGTACAGCTGGGGCTTAAATTTTGTTATGGATTTTGGTATGAGTACAGTAAAGATCAAACTATCCTTGATGTGTACTTACTGTATTTACTATCGACTACAGGCGACCCTGCTGCCTTGCAGGCGAGTCATTCCGATCTTTCACACATGTCTTTAGCTCTTGACTTAACTTTGCAGAGATCTGTGCATGGTTTCACATAGTAATACTCAACATGAATGAATTTCTTGATACCCAGATGCACCTATTCTTCTTGCAGCAATTTTGTAAGTGATTAATGAAAAATTGCAATCAAGCATTGCCTTTGGACCAAGATCTAGCTTATTCATGTTCAATACTGTATCNTGTGGTCCAAGTTACAGCTGGGGCTTAAATTTTGTTATGGATTTTGGTATGAGTACAGTAAAGATCAAACTATCCTTGATGTCTACTTACTGTATTTACTATCGACTACAGGCGACCCTGCTGCCTTGCAGGCGAGTCATTCCGATCTTTCACACATGTCTTTAGCTCTTGAGTTAACTTTGCAGAGATCTGTGCATGGTTTCACATAGTAATACTCAATATGAATGAATTTCTTGATACCAAGATGCACCTATTCTTCTTGCAGCAATTTTGTAAGTGATTAATGAAAAATTGCAATCAAGCATTGCGTTTGGACCAATGTGAAGCGTCCATTATATCCGCACTTTGAGTGAAGCAAGAGGACTGCTAACATTCAAGTAGTAGAATATATCTACTAAATCACAAAGTTTATTTTGTTAAATGAGTAAGTGGCTGGAGTTGAATTTATAACCTTTCTATTTCCCTAAGTTAGAATCTCGCTATTTTGTTTTTCTGTACGCGGAAAATGATGTAATTCTTGAACCAAACTGAACATTATTCAATTTCAGTTTCAAGATAGCAAATCTTGAAACTGTTTATGAATGCTCGGATCTCACCGAGGATAAACTTGTCAGCAGCCAACCTTCTGGCTCCAGTGAAATATCTGTCCCCTCGAGTCCTACAGACTCCTCAAAGCCGCATGTTATAAGTCAAGCAGAGCTAAATGATCTTGTTCGTTATTTGGGCCTACCTAAGCAAATGGCAGAGCTTTTAGGTTCTAGACTACAATAGTATAGACTTCGTAGATGTTAAAATAACCATCTTTCGCGGCAGACACCAGGCATTGCAAGAGTACTTTGAAGAGAATGGGTCATTTTCAGTTTGTTCAAATGTGACTGGTCTAATGACAGCCCTCCAAATCGATTATTTACCTCAGCAGTGGAAATTATTCATCGACTCATCAAAGACTAGTCTAAAACCTGTCCTATTGCATAATGGAAATTTGTTACCTTCTATTCCTCTCGGACATTCAGCTGAAACAAAGGAAACATACTCCAGCTTCAAGAACTTAAGGTTTGTAAAGTATTATGAACGTCAGTGGATGATTTGTGGAGACTTTAAGATTATCGCTTTATTGATGGGAATGCAACTTGGCTTTACAAAGTACTGTTGTTTTCTCTGCGAGTGGGATAGTAGATATCGTTCATTACATTACAGAAAGGCATAGCGGCCACAGAGAAAACTAACACCTGGCGAGAAAAATGTTATCAATGAGCCACTAGTTGATCTACACAACGTGTTAATACCACCTCTTCATGTCAAGCTTGGCTTAATAAAAAGCTTTGTGAAGGCTATGGACAAAGATGAACTTGGATTTTAGTACATTCAAAACAAATTTCCGAACATCTCTGATGCTAAGCTTGGAGAAGGCATATTTGTTGGTCCTCAAATAACACAACTGCGAGATGATGCTTTTCTACAGCTACTCTGTGCGAAGGAAAGAGCTGCATGGTGTTCTTTCAAGGCTGTGGTGAACAACTTTTTAGGAAACTAGCGGTCGGCAAACTATAAGGAACTAGTAAGTGATATGCTGAGGGCTTATCAGGAGCTTGGATGCAACATGTCACTAAAGGTTCATTTTATGCAGTCACATCTGGAGCGGTTTCCTGATAACTGCGGTACCTACAGCGATAAGCACGGCGAACGCTTTCACCAGGATATTGCATCAGTTGAAAAGCGATACCAAGGAAATTGGAGTTGCGCAATCCTCTCTGTCTTGTGCTGGACGCTGATAAAGGGTGATCCTGAGACCATCCACAGGAGAAGCGCTAAGAAGAAAAAACTCTGAAATATTGTAAAGTAAGCCTTTAACTTGTGTTTTTCATGTTAACATCACGGTAAATCTAAGTATTTTTGTTATAGAATTACATCACCGTATTAAAGAAAACCCCGCAAACAACTAATTTTTTCGTGTTTCTGAGATTTAGGGGTTACTAGTTCTGGAAAATTGGGAGCCAACTCAACGTTTTGATAGCGGTATTCGTATTCAGCGCCCCGAATTTAGTAGAAAAATGTTCATCTCGTTCAAGATACAGAGAAAAAGTTAAAATTTGTTGATCTGTATATTTTGAAAGGAATAAAAAAGGTTTGGGGAACTTTAATGCCTTCTCTGCCACCCCATTTGTCATTTCTTGTTAATTTTTGTTTGACATAGCCTTTCCTTTGCATTGATTTTAGATTTCAGTGCCATCTGGGTTTGGTATGAATGGAGGCATTAAAAATAACAAAAGCTGCCGTTGGTCGGTTTGCAAGAATTGGTGATCTTTATGATGCAAGAAGAGATGAATTTGTAGGAACCAATTCATTAAAGACAAAATTAAGTGAAGATGACATATATGAGGATGACGTAAATAGCTCTGACATCGAATTCATTGTCTCAGATCGATTAAATGAAAAGTTGGACAAACTTTGGATTGATACTGATTTGGGTTTAAGCATCTTGACCGGGCTTGTTAAGCCAAATGGGCCAGCATCGTATTTGCAGGAACAGAAGAGCAGCCCAAAAGTAGCAAGAATGACTTTGACATATTCTCTGCGTACTGTTGATCAAGAAGTTGATGTTATAAAAAATAAGATTGATAGAAATGTAATTAAAAATTGCCAGGCGTCACATGTGGTTGTTGGCATTAAATGGGGAGCTAGATGTATTATAACTTGTGAATATCTTACCGTAAGCGACACAATAAACAAGGAGCAACTAAGAGCTAAAATAGAGAAACTTAAAGACAGCATTTCACTTGCCAGAAATGCAAGTGCAAATATTGCGTCTTCCACAAAGAGTAAAGAAGAAATTTTTTCGTATTACTTGACTTGTGAAATAAGACATACAAACAATAGCATACCATTGTCATTTGAAGCAGCCGTGACCTCGGCAATCGAATTACCATCCATTGTCAAAAGTTCAAATAGTGGAAAAGGAATACCTTTGTCTTATACTTTGATGCCGATAAAAGCATTAAGGAAAATGTTGAAGATTAAAGATGGAACAAATATAGTTTGTACACACATTGGGGAGGACTTGACAAAAAATTGCTTACTTGTATTTGAAGAACTTTTTAATATTCGTCAAAAATTGAATCATTTGGTAAAGACGATGATAGAAAATGAAGATGATATTGTAAACAGCTACATTAAGACAGTAACGGATTTGGAAAGGAATTTTGAAATTTGTGAAACGGACTTCAAAGGAAAATTATTGCAGCTAATAATTGATATTCGATCAGGTAAATGCGACACTTCTTACCTCACTAAGCTATTGGACGATTTCCCTAAAAAAACATTTTCTTCAGTAGATATGGAAAAAAGATTTAAAGCATGTGATGATATACTTGGTAAGATAGAGTTAATGGATAAAATGAAAAGAAAAAATGTTTTATTCCTGCGTCTTAAAACAGAATATGAATTAGCATCAAACCTGTATGAAACCAAGCACGTATATCTATTGTATATGAATTACACGTTAAGGAAGCTTGAGCCAGAAAACTGGAAAAAGCAGATTGCTTTGTTTTTTAATCTCTTGCGTGCCTACAAAGACGACAAAACCTATAAGTTTATTGTTGTTGACATTGATGTTTCTCCTTGCTTGAAAACAAAAAAGAAGAAAATGAGTATTAAGTATTTTGACAACGGAGTGCTAAAGTGTAAAGATGTCTTGGCAAAGGAAGGATTGGATCTTGAAATGAATGTCGTTAAAGTAGGAAACATTACTCCATTGAAAAAGAAAATAAAGAAAAAAGTGCTGTTATTTGTTAGATGCCCAATGTCCTTTGAAGGATTCTGTTCACAGGAGAATGTTTTTTGGGTATGTAAAAATTGCAGAGCTTTTATTGAATATGTCATTCATGATGAGAACATTTACTGCAAATGTGGAGAGGCACATTACTCCGAAGCCGAATTTCGCTGCAGTGGTCAAAGTCATGGGTTATTTTATGCAAAATATGAGGAAACATTGCTGAAACAGATCCTAAATAAACCCAAAGTCTATAAAGAAACCAATATTTTAATTCTTGGCGAAACAGGTGTTGGCAAGTCAACCTGGATCAATGCCATCTCCAATTATCTTGTTCACCGAACAATGTGGGATGCTAAGGATTGTGCGAGTGATATAAGGGTGCCTATTCCATCGCGGTTCTTATATACAGACGAAAACGGAAAAACGATGAGCATTGCAGTTGGAAATAAAAGTAGTAATGAGGTCCAACAGGAAGGGCAATCAGCTACGCAGGGACCAAAATCTTACAAGTTTCTTTTTGGCCATCACCTAATCAGGCTTATTGATACCCCTGGCATAGGCGATGCACGGGGCTTAGAACAGGACGAAAAAAATTTTGAGCGTATACTTTTGAGACTTTCGAACTACGATGAAATTCACGGAATATGTCTTCTTCTTAAACCAAATGATTCCAGGCTTACAACGAAATTTAGATTTTGCCTTACAGAGCTACTTACACGTCTTCACAAGTCAGCAGCAGAGAATATCATTTTTTGCTTTACAAATGCAAGAAACACTCTTTATCGACCAGGAGACACACTGCCAATACTTAAAACCTTAATCTCGAAGTATAAAACAAAAAAATTAAACATATCTCCTATTAATCAATTCTGCTTTGATAATGAAGCCTTTCGGTTTCTGGCATGTCTGAAGAACGGTGTCTCTTTTGAGGAACAAGACCTTGAAACCTACTCCGCAAGCTGGGATCTTGCTGCAAGTGAAACTTTGAAACTTTTTCACTACATTTCCCAACTATGTCCTCATTCTGTAAAACATACTGTCAGCTTGAACAATGCTCGGAGAATTGTTCTACAATTAGGTAAAGTTTTAGCTGAGATAGCTGCAAAAATCGAAGGAAATACTGATTCTGTTAAGAGAAAGAGTAAGAAATTAAAAGCATCGAAAAGCACTATAGAAGGTCTCAAAGCCAAGCTTTATTTGAAAGGAGAAGACGTACAAAAAGTACACCTTAACTATACTAGGACAGTTTGTACCTCTTCATCCTGTGTGGATAACGTTCAGGTATGTAGCAAAATTCCCGTTTAATTTTTTTATTGTTATAACATTAGTTTTCCAATTTTTCCTTTTTTGGATAAAACTCAAAATTATATAATAATACAATATAGCTTATATGTTATTTACTGACAAGGAAGATTTGGATAAATATTAAGTCCTTGCTCATCTATTGACATTAAAAGCTCCTTTAGCAATATATTTCATTGAAAATGTTTAATTTTGGACTTGACGTTTTTTGAAGCTATCCCTAAACATAAAGGTTAATGGACGATCGTTCAAGGGGAAAAAAGACTTTTAATCGTATTCTTAAACGTATTAAAATAGACTTTGTAGCGTAACGTATATTAATAATTCTTTAACATCACGTTTTCCAAATATGCCCTAGTGTTTTCGTTTAAGTGTATTTTAGACTCAGTTTAATGATAAGGCAGTGCGAGATGCAAATAGCAAGGCTTCTCTTCTAAGTTTTCAATGCTTCTGTTTCTGAACAGGTCAAAGGTTTACATTTTGGAGTGTTTCTTTTGCTAAATAAAGGATGCAGAAAGCAAGGCTTCTCTTCCAAGTTTTCAATCCTTCTGTTTCTGAACAGGTCAAACAGTCACAGTTTGGAGTGTTTCTTTTGCTCAATAAAGGATGCAGAAAGCAAGGCTTCTCTTTCAAGTTTTCAATCCTTCTGTTTCTGAACAGGTCAAACAGTCACAGTTTGGAGTGTTTCTTTTGCTCAATAAAGGATGTAGAAGGCAAGGCTTCTCTTTCTATTTTCNAGGTCAAAGGTTTACATTTTGGAGTGTTTCTTTTGCTAAATAAAGGATGCAGAAAGCAAGGCTTCTCTTCCAAGTTTTCAATCCTTCTGTTTCTGAACAGGTCAAACAGTCACAGTTTGGAGTGTTTCTTTTGCTCAATAAAGGATGCAGAAAGCAAGGCTTCTCTTTCAAGTTTTCAATCCTTCTGTTTCTGAACAGGTCAAACAGTCACAGTTTGGAGTGTTTCTTTTGCTCAATAAAGGATGTAGAAGGCAAGGCTTCTCTTTCAATTTTCAATGCTTTTGTTTCTGAACAGGTCAAACGGTCACAGTTTGGAGTGTGTTTTTTTACTCAATAAAGGATGCAGAAAGCAAGGCTTCTCTTACAAGTTTTCAATTATTTTGTTTCTGACCAGGTCAAACGGTCACAGTTTGGAGTGGGCTTTTTTACTCACTAAAGGATGCAAAAAAAAAGGCTTCTCTTTCAATTTTCAATACTAATGTTTCTGACCAGGTCAAACAGTCACAGTCTGGAGTGTTTCATTTGCTCAATAAAGAATACAGAAAGCAAGGCTTCTCCTTCTATTTTCACTACCTTTGTTTCTGAAGAGGTCAAAAGGTCACAGTTTGCAATGGTTCTTTTGCTAAATGATATAAGTAATGCCTGTAAGCAAATCGAGGCTAAGCCTTCCTTTTCTCTCTTTGTTACTTCCCTGTTTTGGAGTGGCTGGAACACATTTTACTTTTAGTATGCATTTAATTTAATTTAAACGATTGCATTATATTGCTTAGAAATGTAATGATTAAAATTGTGACTATAGATCATTATCCAAATAGTTAATACTACTACTTCTATTAATATGATGGAAATTTTTTATTTTTTATTCAAACACATACAATTAGAAACCTCAATAATCAAGGTAGTTTGTAATTGCTTGCCTATTTAGCAAAGTTAGATATTTTACAAACAAAATTATTAAAACAATAACAGCTTAGGTTTCCTCCGTGGTTGGTTTCCACGACAGAATATGTAGCATGTAGTTGAATGATTAGAGTGGAAATTTCCGGTGGAAAAAAGGTGTTTTTTTCTTCTTGATGTTGAAAGCGGTCCACATATCACTGAAAGTAATACAAGATTGACCAAATATATTTAAAGAGCTAATAGAAAGATATACGGAGCTGACTGCTGAAAGGCTGGAATGAAAATCACAAACCAAACGACGGTATTTTTCATATTTGTAAAGAACATTTCATCCACGTTTGTTTCGCACCCCACAGTCAAATTAAGTATTTATAACTAATTTGGATTAGTAACTAGGAGCAAATCAGGTCGGAATGAGTCTCCAGGTATAATACATGGCGATAAGAACCCACAGATACCGGCATATATGGTACATTATTCAAGAGATTTGAGAGCTCCTCCCAAGAAACTGTAATGCTGAGTTATGTCGCCAAATATAACGACCTTCCTGAACGTACGTTTGCAGCTGGCAACAACATGAAGAAGGCCTTCTGGTTCAAATCAGAAAGATATAAAAAAAAAGAGACTGAATTTCCATTTTTATAAATTTTACGAGTTGGGAGGGCATTGTTCAAACAACAAACGGTAAAGTTAAAGATATATTTTTGGTAGCTGACTTTGAACTTCACTCCAAAACTTATTGTATTTTGAAGTGGCGTTCTCAAACAGAAGCGAGAATGAGAAAACCCATGAGTAGGAAGTTGACTTTGTTAATACACCTTGTGTTTTGTCTGTGCAGCTTTCAAAACTTCTTTAGTGTTTCTTTATATATCGTATTTGATATTGGTACGATTTCTAATCTTTTTCGGTAATGATCGGATATTATCATTTGATGACATCTTAAGTCCTTTCCTTAGACGCTTTTTAAAGTGGTGGAATTGTAGATCTACAGCTTTCTATGCGGGAAACACCTTTTTCGAGCCTCCTTCACGTCCTTTAAAGTATAGCACCGTATTCCTCTATTCGTTAGAATTGGCAGAATGTTAGTTTTTACATACTTTTGAAAAATGGAATTGGGAGAGGAGGACAAAAATAAATTTTGAAACTTAGAGCTTGCGAAGAAAAATGTCCACGTAGAAAAATAACTTTCTGCCTTTCTGCACTGAAGTGACTTTCCGTGTTGCTTAGAACGAAAGAAGTTAAAGAAGCAGTAATGTTTTTTGGTGAGTTATATAATAATGATAGCTTTTTGGAGTTTTTTTAATTGTCATTTTTATGAATATTTTTCGCGTTTTTTTAAGGCTTTGAATGGTGTGAAAAAGACTGTATTCAAACAACCTTGCCATGACCATTGCACGGTAGATGGCATACCAGCAGAGTCCGTTAATAGTGTAAAACTTCAGGAGTGTCAGGCAATGGAATCTGGTCCTAACTATAATTGTAAAGTTTGTGGACATTCGTGGAAGGTGCACATGCAGGTGACATATGACTTAAAACGAGTTAACAAGGAAGTAATTGACCAGAATGTCAACATGTTACTTAATAATGAAACAAATAAAAATCGGAAGCGGTGGGATTTTATCTCTATGGTTAATACGAACACGAAAGAATTAAAGGAAGAGCAACAGAAAATCACAAACGTTTGCATCCAATTTGGTTATTATTTGAAAAAGAATGCAATTGAACCCTTTAATAACGATATCGATGATTATTTACAGCTGTTGATTAAACAAGAAAAAAACAAACCTGAAGCAAATGAAAAGTTGATAGATCATTTGTCGGAGATGAGGAGAAAATATGAACAGAAGAATAAAATTATAACCCAAGTAGTTGAGGGTGCCGGAATAACGGACAGTGATTACATTCCAGAACCTGAAAATATTGAAGATCTTCAGCAGTTGTTTACTTTGAAGCACAGTGGCCAATCAATACAGGACTTGTTTACAGATATTCATTCTGAATCGACGACATCCCAAATGAGTATGTCAACATTTGGATCATTGAGGAAATTTGAGTGGTTTTCAAATTTACTTCAAATTTCATATATATGGTTCAATATAAATACTATAATGACTAGATATTATAAAGACAACTAAATAGTATAATACTCCTCAGATTGTATCAGCCGGATTAGATTAGATTTACTTATGGAATTCAATGTAGTTATTAGTTTATATAAATCTCTCTGTGTGTGTCTCCCTCTCTGTCACTCTTTCCCTGTCTCTCTCTCCCTATCTGTCTGTCTCTGCCTGTCTGTCTCTCTCTCTCTCTCTCTCTCTCTCTCCNGAGTGGTTTTCAAATTTACTTCAAATTTCATATATATGGTTCAATATAAATACTATAATGACTAGATATTATAAAGACAACTAAATAGTATAATACTCCTCAGATTGTATCAGCCGGATTAGATTAGATTTACTTATGGAATTCAATGTAGTTATTAGTTTATATAAATCTCTCTGTGTGTGTCTCCCTCTCTGTCACTCTTTCCCTGTCTCTCTCTCCCTATCTGTCTGTCTCTGCCTGTCTGTCTCTCTCTCTCTCTCTCTCTCTCTCTCTCTCTCTCTTTTCCTTCCTCCCTCCCTTCCTTCCTTCATCCCATCTCTCTCTTTCCCTCCTCTCTCTCGCGCGCCTTCTTAGTCTTGTCGAATTCGGACTAAAGATAAACGGATGCTTTCCCCACACAGATCAACTAAATATCTGATGTTGGCTAGTTAATATAAAATAAATGTTTGTTTTTGTTTCCTTCTAGGATGGGTCCTTTGCTTCGTAATCTCCACTCAGAACCCCCCAAAAATGTCTATCCCAGATGATTCTCAATAGTTGTCTCTATGCATTCGTTTTTCGGAAGACTTTAATATTTGATGGTCTATCAGTCGACGCGATTTTCAACATTTTAAAGTCCAACTTTTGCAACGGTATAATTAAAAAAATCAGGCAATGCTTTTCAGTGTAAGACGTTTGAAATTCAAAATTAATCGTTTATTAGTAAAGATATGTTCCATTTATATGAATTTGTTTTTTTCAAAAGTGATATAAATAAGCATCCTTAAACTCAGTTGTAATGACTTTTTTTCTTTTCATGCGAAAAAAAAGTTTTAAGAGATTGTTTACTACATAAAGTTTTTAGGATTGCATACAAACATGTAGACTAAAGGTCGTATTTTGCAAGTGAAAAGTGGTACATTTCCCTTCTTGTGAGGTAGTAAAATAGCATTGTCGAAAAGAGCAAGGATGGTAATATACAAAGAAGATAATTTTGTAACCGATTATCGTTTTGTGCAAAACCATAACCTGAAGTTACAGATTTTCCAGCCTGTCCTTCTTCAACAACAGAGAATACTGCTTAATTTTAAAAAGTAGAGTTTGGATGTCGCTTATAACATCGTATTTACAAGGAAGTCATCAGGCATTTAACTATGGACTCCAGTTTTGTATCAAATACCAAATTTTGAGTATCACACATCGAAGGGGCTAGGAATCAAAGGATGGGCATTAAATTGAACAACAGAATAAGGGCATGACCAATAGACTGCATCAACTATTTATTTGATATTTGATATCAACTATTCATTTGATATCAGCAACTATTTCATCAAGTATTCATCGGAAAGCGCTCTGGCAAATTGACTTTCCTAGATGCCATAAAAAGAGATACCAGCTTAGCAGGTATCCCTTTACCTTAGAGCCTTAGAGCAGCTATGGAAGACCGAGACTACTGCAGGAAGGTTGTTCAATGCGTCATCTCGACTGAGGTCGAACAATGATGATGATGATGAGTCATTTGGCATTAGGCATTAACAAAATATGGGATAAATTCACCGTGGATGAAAACGTTTTTATCAAAATAATACTAGATCAAGTTTCTTTATATTAGTCGTTTCAAACTCCAATTTGATGGTTTTGTTTTTTACTTTGTGAACTGTCTTAATTAGCAAAATAAATCAAAGACATAATTCATTCGAGAGCCAAGCGTAAAGGACAGCAAGAAAAATGTTTTGGTTTACATGAGTACTTACGTCTTGCTCAATAAATTTAAATATCCGTTGTGAAGAATTGAATTTAATATTCTTAAAATCTATCATCATTTCCTTATCTTTACTATGTTTTTCCACTGTGGGGTGGGAATTATGGCCATAACAGACAAAATATGCCTTGTCATGAATTGACGGAACCACAGATTGCAAAGGTTGTTCCTGTAGGTTCCTGTATTGAGAAAAAAGTTGTACCTAAAACATTCAACAAAAAAAACATTTTTTTAACATATTTTTAAACCCATCGTTGATATTGACTCATTTTCTCCCCCCCCCCCCCCCCAACAAAATTAAATTGGTATGATAACAGACTTGTCAAACTGTACGGTTAAGCTGTATTTCTCTACATGTAAACGCAAAAATGCACGGCAAATTAAAAAATTTTCCGTAAAAGTTCCGATGTACAAAGTTACACCGTTTACCAGTTCGTGCCCAACAGATGATGGGAACTACGTCTCCCTAGCCTCTCCAGAGACCGAACTTACAGTATTAAATTCTTCGCCCACAGTCTGCAAACATGGTGGCTTCCCTAAGATGCTATGTGGACCACCTGCTAAAAGACTAAGGACCCGAATGACTGGAAAACACCTGAGATAATTTGTAAAGTAATTGTTCATTTTGAATTTATNTGTTTTGGTATTTTTATTTTGTGTATATTGTTGTTCTTGTTTTTGTTATATGTAGTATTTGTCTTGTATTGTGTATTTTAGTTTGTATATTATTTTCTCATTCTGTTTCTCACTTTCTCGCTCTCTCTCTCTCTCTCTCTCTCTCTCTCTCTCTCTCTCTCTCTCTCTCTCTCTCTCTCTCTCTCTCTCTCTCTCTCTCTCTCTCTCTCTCTCTCTCTCTCTCTCTCTCTCTGTCACACACACACTCATGGATCGTAGTTGTCTTTGGGACCTTATAAAGCGGAATGTCTAACCCAAAGGTGTACAAGTTAATGAAGCTCAATTCATAATAGCCACAGAAAAAAAAATTATTGCCATTATTGGCATTTATTTTGAATTAAAAAAATACGTTTTTCCTCTACTTTGTTTTCTGAAATAATAAAAATCACCTCAGAGCAATCAATTTTCTGTTTTACCTTACGCCATTGAGTTAAAAGTCTTTTTGTACATTTTTATTTTTGTATTTGTCTCCTTAATGTCATCCTTTTTGAACAAAATTACATAGTAATTTTGTTCAAAAAGGATGACAAGTAAAAGAATCAAACCCTTGGAACAAAAATTGCATGAGAATAAACATAAATAATAATATTTATATAATGGGGAGATGTTCAACAGAAAAATAAGTCTGGAGCATAAACTATATTCATTTGTATTTACTTAAATATGCATTTTAAAATAAACGTCCATTAAATATCTACATACAATAATTTCCCAAAAAAATTCAACTTTTATAACCGATGCGTGTTTTTTTTGGAAATAAATATATTTTTAAATTGACAGTCAAATCATAAAATTACATCAGCCCCATTTTAGAAGGCGAGTGTAAATACTGCATTAACAAAAATGTTTGAGAAAACCTTTCTACCGAACAAGTTTCATTGACAAGTTTTTCAGTGTTGCTTTACTATTGCTGATTGTTACTAGTGTTGGTTAAAGCAAAACTACATTGTTCTTCCTCTATAAGATAATCTGCAGGAGTAACAATGGCATCCACCTCATTATTACTATCAGGCTCACTATCATAATCAGTGTCAGGCTCACTATCATAGTCAGTGTCAGTCCATAGTGGCTCCTTTTCTGCATCACTCTCCTCATTGTTTTTTTCTCGTTTCCAAAAACATTTAAGAACAATCATAAGAAGAACTAATACCGTTACTATAACACCAATTATCACAATGTCTGAAAGAAAAAAGAAAAATAAATCTCTGTACTAATTAATTGCAGTCATAAGAAATCACATTCAAAATTGTACTATAGTGCCTCAACAAGGCAACAGAAGTTTTTGGAATATTAAAGTCATTATATGTGAAAAGAACTTTACTGCATTCAAACTTTTTTTCCCCAAGAATTTACTGCAATCTCTAAATCATTGTTTTTAATTATGTGTTTGTTGGATTTCTCACCTTGGTTTAAGATTGTACCCTTTTTTCCTGTGAATACCTCCTCAATCATTGCTGTACTTGACACATTTTTTTTACTGCCTTCCATTATGTCATATACGCTTTTCTCGTATATTTTGAGAAGTCTTTAGGGTACGTTTATCATCAAATTTCATATCTCCCGGCAGTTTGTAATTGATGGATGGCCCATTGTTTGTGGCATGCTACTTTTGTTCAGCTTCAACAGGGCATATGATACCACGGTAAGGTAGAATCTTCCACAGTATGAAGCACCAAGTCAATGCATGGTAATAAAGTTGGCGTAGACTTTTAAATACCAGTTTAAGATTACAATATACTAGCTGTTTTAACTACATAATATTCTGTGGAAGTCATCATTTCGGCTACTATACTAATAACCACATCGTAAATACTACTAGGTCAACAACAATGACCATCAGAGACATGGAATGGTTCACTAAATTGTGTTTTCAAACAGGAACATAAAGATTGAAATTGAATATGTTTCCCCAAATTCTAAATACCTGTAATAAGAAAAGGGAAGAATCCATAATCGCAAACTTTCATCATGAAAAATGATTTCCAATAGAGGAGTGAACCTGAAAGCAACAATTTTTACGGAGGTAATCTCCTAATCGGGTATGCTTAATTACACTGCCCAGACGAATGTGATATTTTGGTACCGTATATTTTTATCAAAAGCATATGAAAGTATATGTTAGTTTTCATCCACAGTTGCCAGGCGTAAAACATTTTGCGTTAGGCTTTATGATTTATTATTGCACTCTACAATATACTACTAGTACTACTACTACTACTACTACTACTACAACTACTACTACTACTACTAGTACTACTACTAGTACTACTACTAGTACTACTACTATTACTTCTTCTTCTTCTTCTTCTTCTTCCCTTAGCTGTATCACCAGTAATCAGGGGTCAGCGGCACCAATCATTTTGCTCATGGCCTGTACATCGTGTCTCGCCCCGCCAGTCTTTCCTTTTCCAGGTCCTTCTTCACTACATCTTTTCACTTAATTTTTGTCTTTCCACAGACCTCTTTCCTTGCACTTGCGCCCTTCTTGCCCTCTGCACCATGTACTCATCTCCTCTTCTCGATACGAACCCAAACCATCTCAACTTTGATTTTCTCAACTTCTCACTTACGCCCGCACTTTTTCCGATTAGTTGGTGCATCGTTCCAGAGATTACACTTCCAAGGTCCATCCAAGCACTTTACGATACACTAAAGCCTTTTTATTGGCCATTATGAAAAGAAGTTGTGAGTATTTTTTGCTATTGCTTTTTCTAATGTTTAAGAATCATACAAGGCATAATGCCACAAGCTGTATGAAACTGTGAATATATAACAGAAAACGAAATAGAAAAAAAAGAAGAAACAACAATAAAGAACAAGGTTAAGCCAAAAAATAATATTTGACTTAAAAGCATTCAAATAATATGATGTAGGAAAGCACTCGGGTCCCAAAGAGTTCCACTAACTTGCAGTCCGAGGAAGAAAACCCTGCAATCACAGAAAGATTTATTACATCCAGATATATTACATTTATTACAGCTGGATGAGTATGAAGACGTTGAGAGAAACAAGTTGCATCAGATGCAACAAACTCAGCTAGTACCAACAAAGAAAGCTTATCAGAAAACTCTACATGATAATACCTAAAGAAAAGACTAAAACAACCCACATTCCTTCATTGAGGAAAAGGATGAAGAATAGGAGCAACATTTGGAACTATCAAATTACAAACACGTCTCTGAATACGACCAAAAACATTGTTGAGATGAGGGAGCACCTCCCACGATATGGCAACAACACTCCATGCAAGAGCGGATGGTAGATTTACAGAGATACAAGATGGCCTCAGTTTAAGCTAATTTTTATAGTTTTCTG
The DNA here is from genome assembly GCA_003991215.1 of Morbakka virulenta. NCBI lineage: Eukaryota > Metazoa > Cnidaria > Cubozoa > Carybdeida > Carukiidae > Morbakka > Morbakka virulenta. Next base: position 1,071,396 of record RDPX01000250.1, read on the forward strand.
ATTCGGCTTGGATGCTATTGTGCTTGTGTTGAAAGTATGTGTTAGGAGTTTGTGATATTTTGTATTTCTCCTATGTGGAAAACTAGAATTTCAATATGATCCACAACTAATACTGCCAAATTCCCTGAACAAATAATAAAATGTGATTATTTTCTTAATGGGCTTCCTTTCAATCCGTTTTGCGCTTTTTGAAGCACAGGTACTTGGCTCATAGTACTATTTCTTTCTGTGGTGTCTTAAAGTATATTAAAGAGAAAATCAGTACTTATAATCATAAGTACCGTTATGCAAGTACAGGATGCCGAAATTAGAGGAGAAAATAAGCTATTCGGAGAAAATTATTTGTACGATGGAAAAAGACGGAGAAGTGAGACTAAGGTAGCTGAGACACGTAAAGAAAATGAATCAGCCATCAGAAATGCATAAAATAAATCATGAGTAAGTAGGTGGAGAAAGGTAATGAAGAAGCTAATACAAAAGATATAATTGCAAGGAATAGGTCAGCTGGAGCAAACATAGAAGGCATTTTAGAGATGGAAACGAGTATACAGAACCATCCTTATTTATAAACATCCATTCTTCCAATCTAATATTTGAAAACACAGGAAAGACAGAAAGAAGAAAGAGAAGAAGGAGATAAGGAAAAAAGAGAAAAGATTTGATCTGGCTCCTAACACTTCTATCGCCTTAGTAGGTTCATTGCAAAAATAGATTGTACGGACTGGACTGATCTGGACAGAGACAGATGGAGGTGGGGTTTGTTTTTATCAGTATTTGTCAAACTGAAAATTAAATTTTGTCGTTGAATAAATATTGTATAGTTGGCATCAACTGTTAGTCCCAAAAGTTATTGACAAAAATAAAAAATATATGACAATGCCAAAGGCAAGAGTAGATTCACTACATTTGAATTGTCGGTTCTTGGATTTTTTTCAACCACACCTGAAATTCACAAAAATTATAGTAAATGACCCTCTTTGTGAAACAAATTTACAAAATCTGCTTTCATTTTAATTAACTCCTGGCTTGTAATGGGATAAAAATAGGAGAAAAGTAAAGACTATATAACTGAGACAATATGNGTTTGTTTTTGTCAGTATTTGTCATGTATTTAACATACATTCATTGTCAAACTGAAAATTAAATTTTATCGTTGAATAAATATTGTATAGTTGGCATCAACTGTTAGTCCCAAAAGTTATTGACAAAAATAAAAAACATATGACAATGCCAAAGGCAAGAGTAGATTCACTACATTTGAATTGTCGGTTCTTGGATTTTTTTCAACCACACCTGAAATTCACAAAAATTATAGTAAATGACCCTCTTTGTGAAACAAATTTACAAAATCTGCTTTCATTTTAATTAACTCCTGGCTTGTAATGGGATAAAAATAGGAGAAAAGTAAAGACTATATAACTGAGACAATATGGAGTAAACGAAAAAATAAAAAGGATCAAGGAACAAAGAACCACTGTGAAAACACAAAGATCATTATAAATTCAGGCTTTCTGCATATGCGTTTCCCTATAGACCACCTATTTGTCACCTACTTGATATTGTTACAAGCTGACATGAAAGGCGCTGGAATCCTTCTCTAAAACCTTCACTAGAAGTGAACCTTTGAAGACTGTGAGTTTCTCTTTTAGGAAAACACATTTTAAATGTGAAGACATTAATAAGGATGCTGCATTTCTCGAGCACCTCCTCTGTAAGGTACAGTAACATTTCCCTGAGTTTCCGTATATACATATGGTATATTTAATATAGGATATATTATTACTTATCGATGGTGTATATGTTATATGTATCATATTGTATGGTACATATTATATATAGAGAGAATTCTTCAGATGGGAGTTTTCATAAAAAAATATTATAAAGCTCTTTGGTCTATAGGGAATAAAGTGTGTTTAAAACGTAAACAAATGAGTCTAATCCTGAAAATTGGAAACACTTTGACAAATCTGATTAACCTAATTAGCTAATTTAATTATAACATATGTTGGATAGCTATGAGCTATCTAATATTGCTATAAGAATTTTTATTTCCAGAGTTGTTATGTCTTTAAATCTGTTAAAAACCTTCATTCTTCTTTCTTCGTTTCTTTTACTTTCTTTTGTTTACTTTACCACGTTCAGGCTTTTCAGCTGTAGGATTGCTTACACCAGATGACACTTTTATTGCAATTCTAAAAACAATTTATACAGAATGTAAAACAAAAGGCTATTTTACTTACACTTATTTACATCAGTTGCTGTTTTCTTTCCTGCTTTTCCAATAAACTCGCACTTGTTGAGCCCATCTCCTGTGTATCCATGTTTGCAAATGCATTTGAAAGTTCCGATTCCGTCAACACATTTTGCATATTTATGACATTTGCTTGTCAGACATTCATTAATTTCTAAAATAACAAAAAGTAAAATAGATTGAAAACAGTAAATGTCTGTAAAATTTGGGTTGTTTCGAAAAGGATACCTATATCTCTCATACCTTACCTTACCTTTACCCAGGTGCCATGTCCCGCTGGACGTAGACTACTACGGTTTGGCACACATCTCTGCCTCTCATCATTCTGATCATTTGAGCAGCTGGCCATTGCCCGTCTGTTATTTTATAACCAGTTCATCCATGTATTTTACTCTTTTTCTTCCTCTTCCTCACCGTCCTTCAATTTTCCCACTGAAGTATAGCTCTTCCAGCTCTCCTTGCCTAACAGCATGTCCTACGAAGTGCAGCTGCCTAACTCTCACAGCTGACAGCAAGGTTTTTTAACTCCAGCCTGGGTCAACACCTCCTCGTTTGTTCGTCTGGCTGTCCAGGAAACTTTCAGCATTCTTCTCCAACACCACATTTCCATAGCTTCAAGTCTTCATCAATCATTTTTCTAAAGAGTCCACGTCTCACACCCATAGAGCAGTACAGACCACACAAAACACTTCACAAATCTCACTCCTGTTGACATTGCAAGCTTGATCCTTGCTACCATCCCTCTTACTCTTGTGAATGAGTTCTTTGCTAAAATGATCCTCTTCCTTATAGCCATCCGTTATCGTCCATCACTTGTGACTAGACTTCCCAGATAGAAGAAATTTTCTGTTTCCTTCACAGTCTTGTTATTAACTAAGGTAGTAGTATGAGGTAGTTACTTTCTGGAAACCACTATAACGTTTGTCTTTTGATTTTTAGTCCTCTCTCAATGCTTGCTTGTTTTAGGGCACCAACCAGGTTTTGCAGCTTTTCCTCCGAATCTGATATCAGAACCGTATTGTCAGTATATCTGATATTATTAACATTGACTCCTCCAATGTTAATGCCTTCCAAGTCACTGATATCTTTCATAATTATTTCATTAAATAAACCGGTGACAAACAAACCCTTGTCATTCCCTACGTTTAACATTTTCAAAATTAGATTCTATTTTACCAATTCTCACATTTTCCTCTTGTCTCCAGTATAAATTCCTAATCAATCTTAAACTCTTACCTTCAATATCTAATCTCTTAAGCATCTCAAATATCTTCTTGCGTTGCACTCTTTGAAATGGCATTCCTTAGTCTACAATGCACAGGTAAAACTCTTTCTCAATTTCTAACGCCCTCTCCATTCTTAATGAAAACATTCCATTTGTTTTACCTTTACTTTTCATAAAACCAAACTGCTTGATCCTAACTTCTGGTCTTATTCTGCTACTAATCTTGTTTGATATCACTCTTAGTGTTACCTTACAAATCTGGTTCACGACGTTAGTCGTTCTGTTGGTATAATAATAAATGTTGAGTTGTGCATTTGCGGAACGACGTTACCCTTGTCATATATTTTGTTTCCCAGTTGAGTTACAACATCATTTCCAGACTTTTCCAGGGCCCAAAGCATCTCCACAGCAACACTATCATCTCCAACTAACCTTCTTTCGTCCTTGATTTTGTACATACCTTCATCATCAAAATCTAGGTTGCTATCCTCCGCCCGGTCGTCATGAAGTAGTTCTTTGATGTATTCGCTCACCTTCCTCTCACTTCCTTGGGTTCTATCATAACTGCTTCATCTAGTTTCTTAATTGCCATATCAGTGATGTTTCTTTCGTTACATGTTAATTGCTTCACCTTTTCACACACTTGCTGCTGATCTCTCATAATCATATTTTTGATTTTGGTACGTCTATCGTTCATCCATTTTTTCCTTTTCTTCTACACATTTTCTTTGTATTAACCTGTTCATTTCGCTATATCTCATTACATTACTCCTGCTTCTTTTCTAACTACAGACGTCGCAAACTTTTCACATATTGATGCTGGACCCTCATCCCCACTCCACCAGTTAATAGCTTAATAGCATCTATTCGAGCATTATATTGCTTGGCCATCTCACCTCGCTCAAGCACAATAGTTTCAGTTTTATTCTTTTCATTTCCTGTTCTACCTTAGCCTTTTTCCCTACCTGGTATATAGTTCTAACGTTGCACATTGCCAGCATGATCTGCTTTGACATTCTGTGTGCTTGGGTGAGGGGGCATTCGCATGATGACTATCGAAGGACACATCCTTTCCACCATTAATCCTACGACCGAGGGAGACAGTCTGTCATTTAGCAGCATGACTCTCATTAACGCTGTTGCGTTAATCTACACAGTGTAACAGATCCATTGTTATCCTTGTGTTTATGCATGGTGAGGTCCCCCAGTCCTCTTCCACGTCGTGTTATAAGTATGGACCTGGCCTTTGCCTACAAAGGCTTCCTGCAAGGTAAGGTCGAGTCTCCTCATCAGTGCCTCCCAAATCCCACTCCAGAAGGTTACAGGTTACCTGGCAGCTTCCAAAGTAAAGGATTTGGTTGGATTAAGCCTCTCTCTACCTCGGCAAGGTTACATAGACTCTTATGTTTGTGAATACCACTTCCCAACACCCATAACATAATTACTACATTCTTTAAAGGACGATATTACAACGAAAAGTAAAGTAATAAACGAAACCATGTGGATTGAAATGAATGAGAAAACTACAACGAAGAAGTGTTAAAAAACACTAGGGAAAGTTGTTCTTGTAACAAGATACCCAAAAGGAAGAATTGGGTTGCTACGTAAAATGAACCAGCTAAAGTGATCTGTCGAACAATTAGGAGATTTTCGCACTGAGCAGATAAATAAATGTTTAGGGGTACAAAACTATAAAATCGTATAAAATGGAAAATTAAATTATCAGGACAGTTTCCGAATGCTACCTTGTTATTGTACCCCTAAAAATTTTCACTTGATGGAAAATCCTTTCTTCATTTACAAAGGATGTCTTGTCAGCCACGAATTTAAGTATGGTAGTTTAGAAGTTTAAGTGCCTGTGTGATGCCTGGAACGTCAGCTGGGCGTCTTTTAAATTGATTCACAGAATAATACAATTAATACCCAAAATCTCCAGAAACACAATATGTCAATCAAGTTCACCCAGAAGAAAATGCAAGAGTACGTGCAAAAAATTCAATTGTGATTCAGCTATACCACAACATCTACTGCTAAACGTCTCTCTCATAAACATCATTTGATTGAAGTCTCTTCTAAAGTTACCAAGCGATGTAACCTACTAAGGCGTATTGCTGGCAATCGGTGGGGTGCTGATTTCTCGACTTTCAAACCATCTGCTTTGGCCTTGTGTTACTCTGCTGCAGAATATTGTTCTCCTGTTTGGAGCCAAAGCCATCACTGCAATAAAGTTGATGTTGCACTTAATGAATGCTTGAGACTAGTGAGTGGTTGTATAAAATCGACTTCAACTGATGTTCTTCCTATTCTTTGTGGTATTGAGCCTGCCGACTTAAGAAGAGATAAAAATATATTGAATTTATATAATCGTGTGCTATCAGAGGAAAGGCACATTCTTGAAAAATTGGTTGAATATCCACTTACAAACAATAGGTTGAAGAGCAGAGTTCCACTTTCGAATCGCATGCACCTTTTA
>RDPX01000250.1:1081728-1097851 GCA_003991215.1 Morbakka virulenta
AAAAAAAACACAATAAAAACCCTCAAAAAGATTTTATTTTTTATTTTTACATTTTATCAACAGAACCCCACTTTCAAGTTTAAAAACTTTTCTTTTATTTTTGACTCTGGTAGAAACTTACTATCGGCAGGATTATTATTACCATTATCATCAATATCACTGAATTGAACCTTTTTCACTATTTGGCGTGACGTAGTACCATAATTTCTTTTCTATATCCTTTGGATTCTTTGGATTAATGTTTTTGTATACTCATACTAGCTTTAAAATAAATTTTAAAATTTCAAAATTCAAATTCATTGAAGAATGCAAATTGATATTTAAATTCCTTTTTTTCCAGACTGAAGTAAAATAAAATTTAGATAAAGCTTTCAAATTTGCTGAAAATTAAGAATTTAAAGAAAAAATTGAAATACAAAAGTTAGTTGTAATATCAAATTCAGATAATGAATATAAGAATATAATATATATATATAATATATAATATATAATATATAAGAATATAATATTGAAATATTAAAATTGAAACAGGATTTAAACTAAAAGTTATGTTTTAATTTATTAAAACTGTCAATTCAAATTCAACATTCTTTTATGAAATCAAATACAAATTAATTTAGGTTCCATTTTAAATACTTCAATGAAATTAAATTTGAAGGTTTAAAATTTATTTTCAGTTAAATCATCAACTTAAAATTAAAGTAAAATTGAAACTAAAACTTACCAACCCAGTTTTTTCTATCCTTTTTGAAGCCTTGTTTGCAGTTACAAGATATTTTCCCTTCTCCGTTTGATGTACAGATCCATCCTAAATTATTGTGAATAGATTACAGTACAGGCCAGAAAATCGAAAAATAATTAAACTGAATAGCTTGTAATGAGAAGGTATCAAAGAGGTAAAACTTAGCCTTTTTTTCTTATTATCATTTGCATATTAACAAAAACACTTACAGTATTATGTAAGGACAATATTTATCTCAAAATGATTAATATAAATTGCGTATCTCATTTACAATATACACTCTCAAATATAGAAGAGTGTCATATGTCCTGTAGAATTTTTAGTATAACTTCTAAAAAAATGCAAAACAAAATACGAGTAGCCACAAAGAGAAAAAAGAAGACTAATAAGGGAAAGAAGAAAGGTGCTTATCGGTGGTAGTTGAATTTTGGCACTCATTGGAACAGGAAAACTGGCGTAGATGACGCTGATGACTTGGCGCCAATTGCAGATACAGTTAGTAACGTTAAAATACTTTCTCAATTGCTGGAGGAAGTTGCTTTTATCATCGGACTCCATGTAAATGCAAAAAAGACGGAACTGATGAACTTTAACCAAGCAGGCATCGCAACTACAATCAACCATATTCCGCTTAAGGAAGTGAATAATTTTACTTACCTTGGAAGGGAGATCGCTTCAACAGCTAAGGATATTGATATCCGCATCACAAAAGCTTGAAAAGCAGTTGATAAATCGACATGTATTTGGAAATCGACCTTACCTAACAACCTTAAAAGAAACTTCTTCTGAGCTGTGGTCGAACCAGTTTTACTTTATGGATTGACTACTTGGACGCTTCTCAAAGATCAAATGAAAAAGCTAGATGGAGCCTACACTAGAATGTTGAGGGCGGCTCTCAATAAATCTTGGACCGAGCATTCGCCATTAGCAGAATTGTTTGGAAACATACCGGCAGTTAGCGACACAAAAATGGAAAGACAAATGTTTGCTGGACATTGCTACCGTAGCAAAGATGAGCTAATCTTATCCCTGCTACTTTGGAAGCCAACGCATGGTCATACGCCTAGCAGAAGATCTTGCAAAATATTTGTGGATTTGTTATGTGAAGACACTGCACTAAGTACTACAGAAATGCAAACAGCAATGATGGATCGGGACATATGGAGACAACGAAAGAGAGGCCCGGGCAATCCGCCCGATTTTGGTAAGGTAAGGTAGGAACAAAAAAAGAAAAATAACTATAGTGTCTGCTGATAGGAACTAAATGTATAGATTTTAATGTTTTGTGACCAGATCTTTAAAGCCCTACAAATATATTGTTCCATTCAAAAGTGGAAGCTTTATATTCAATTTTTAACTTTAAAGTATTCTTCCCATCTTCTGAGTTCAGACGGTGCTCTTACATGGGACTTCATTAGAATAGTGAGTAACCTCGTGTTGTTCTGTTTTAATTAGTGCATGGTGAATTTAGTGAATCCTTTTCGGAAAGCAGCGAAAATACTTCCCCACTTTCATTGAGCCTTGATTGCTTTGGTTTTCATTTTTACCTTTTCTTTAAATTAATTTAAACAATTCTTACTCTTACCAAAACATGGGCCCTTAATGCATTGAATTACTTCTTTCTTTGCCCCAGGACAATCTGTCCCACTTTGCATTGTCTTAGAATTTTTGCAATGACGAAAGCGCAATTTTTTCCCAGCATTACAAGTAACTGAACAAGGGAGCCATTTTTGCCAAGATGACCATTTTCCATCACCTATGAATTTAAGAAATGGATATAATCAGTAACTACAACTTGTAAAATATATTAATGTCAACTAGATTATTTATCACACTGTTGTCGATCTTCAACTGTTAAACAACTTAGAAATTTTGTCTGATAAAAAAGCTACTCACAGTATTATTGCTTTACTTTAACCAATCATTGTGATCCTTAAAATTATCTACAGGAAAGCAACTAATCATATACTTACATAAAATATATTTTTGTATGTATTGGAAAGGATTCAGGATGCTCGGTGTTCCGTTCCTTTACTTATATTTCACGCATTAAATTACAGGAGTATTTTTACAAAATAAAGGGGTACTATATGAAGGGTACTCTTAATATTTGGGGTATTCAGCTAGAAGACGAATCTTTCAGTTGTTGAACAAAAATTCCTTATTAGTTTCCCAATGGAGAACATTCGGAAAATGACCAGCTTCTAATACTTGATGCTTGATAAATATTATTCCCTTAAGTGTTAAAATTCCTTTTTTTGGCCTCGATATACGGACAAACAAATAATGAAATTAAAAACGATTTTGGACTTTTAATTTTGCAAAATATGGTGGTTATTTTATGTGCAATTCTTGTAGACCCCTCTAGATTCCCCATTTATTTTTAATTTTAAAAATCACCCTGAAAACTGCCATGCAAACAGGTAAGGTAGATGTTTTAAGGTTTTACATTTTTCCAAAGTTTTAATTCAAATTGCATATTTCATTTATTTAATGTATTATAGATTTTTCAAACGAGTATCTTTGTCAGGTATGACAACATTTCCTGTAAGTAATACCTCTGTTGTACATACTCCTTAACTAAAATGTCAAGTCGAGAAGGATATCTAAGCCAAAAAATAGTCAAGTGAAAATTGATATTAGTGTTCAAAGAATTCAAAGTTAGTAAAGGGTTTTTCTAAGCTGGTCATTTTTACGTTGCTCATTTGGAAGGTATTCAAATTATTTTTCATGTAGTTATGTTTATGAGATTTACTGGTGTTACTTATCAAGTCTTCATTAATATGGCATTCAAATTTCAATGTTTAGCAGATTTATTTATTTATATTTTTATTTATAAACGAAATTTATATAAGATTATGCATCAGTCGTAAGTATATGTAATAAATAGACTTATCTATGTAATCCTATGAGTAAAAAATTGAATTGCATTAAAAAAAGTAAAATAAGTAATAAAAACAAGGTTACGCTAAAATTTGAAAATTTAAACTTAATAATCAAACTAAGGAGGATCACATTGCTAAACGGGTGCTGAACATGGAGCTGCCTGGCAAGAGAAAGCAGGGAAGGCCAAGGAGGAGATGGAAAGACTGTGTGGGAGATGACATGAGGGAACTTGGCTTGACCGAGAAAGACGCATGTGACCGACTCAAGTGGAAGAAGTCAATTCGCTGTGGCGACCCCTGAAAAGGGAAACGCCGAAAGAAGAAGAAGAAGAAGAAGAAGAATCAAACTAAATAACAGAGAAAATATAAAAGATCCAAAAAAGATCCTGAAAACTATTAAAAATAATATCTATAATTGGGAATTAGTTATGGAAATCACAGTCGAATAATGCTAATATCAAACAGATGAAAACCGGATGCAACTTAAAAGAATAGGAATCTAAATCAAAATGAAGGTAATTGAAGCTGAAATAGACCAAGCATAAAAACGAATTTCGAACGGTTTGCTAAAATCGTTCGAAATTCATTTTCATGCTTGGAATTTAAAGTATTTGAATTATTTATTTTTCGAATTGTTTGAAGTCTAAATATTTCAATACTCTTGGTTCTAAACTAAGTAAAATATTCTATACAGTTAAAATCAACAAACAGTCAATATTTGAACTTCTTCTTGCACGAGTTTCAGAAGACTTCCGACCCATGGTTTCACTCTTGGATAATACTGTTGTCTGATACTTTGCTACCATTATCTCAAGTGGTCGCTCTTGTTCTAAATTTTTTGCAGAGATATTATTTCAATATCTGGCAATACTTTTCTAATGCACCACTCAAAAGCACCAGTTATTACAGGAACAATCTTTGTATTATTGATATCAATCGTAATACAGTATCTTTACAAGGTCATATTTATTATTGTCACTATTAATATTAATCATGACTATAACTATAAATGTTATTACCATGGCAAAACATTTTTCCATCACCAGAGTATCCAGTGTTACATTTACACAAAGCAAGATGAGGATTGTTAATATGAACAGTGCACGTGCCTCTCTTGGGAAGGCAAGGGCTACTTTCAGTTTTGCATATATCCTTCTCTGAAAAGAGTAATTCATAAAGATGTATTATTAGTTTTCCAGTAAAAAGTGTACCGCATTGAAAATCTTTATCAAAAAAACCCATCAATCTACAGCATTAAATTCGAAAATATCGGATAATTTTTTGTTAGTATTCTTAGATAGGAATCACAACTGAACAGAAGTGAGGTACATTAAAATTCACCAAAATGTCCTTCTAATTACGCTTACCTTACCTTAGACCATAGGTCCTCCGGTCCTGTGCAGGACATCGGGCAGCAAGACGGCACCATCGGCTCGATCTCCGGCCAAGACTTGGGCGTTTCGGGGTTGCTTGTCATCATGTCGTTCTGAAATGTAGTTTGCCATGTCCTCACGGGTCTGCCTCCTTTCCTTTTGCCTCCGATTGGCTTCCATATCAGCACATTTCTCGCAGGCCGACTACTTGGCATTCTCAGCACATATCCTGCCATCTTTCATCGTCTTTCCTCCACAGCTTTATACAATGCCCTCTCCCCTGTACGTCTGAGAATCTCTTCATTTGTGACTCCCATGACTCTTCTCAAATTACGCTGGTGGAAAGGGTCTAGTTTCCGTTCCAGTTTCTTAGTTTGTTTCCAAGTCCCGCTTGCATATAAGGCTGGTGACACGACTATCGCCATATACAACTGGATCTTTGTGCTCACAAATATCTGTCTCAACCTCCACATATGTGCCATTGATCTAAATACTGCTCCTGCCTTGCCTAGCCTATTTGCCACGTCGGATTCCACCTTGCCAGTGTCAGTCACATAACGTCCGAGATGTGGGAACTGCTTAACGGTCTCAAGTGCATTTCGTCTTACAGTTATCTGTTGTGGCCGTTGTGTATTGCTGATGTTCATAACTTTGCTCTCGTTTTCATTGATTCTTGATCCCACCTTGGCACTTTCCATTCTAAGCCTGCCAGTCATTAGTTGACACGTCGCACTGTCGCGAGCCAGTAAGGCTATGTCATCAGCAAAGTCCAGGTCTGCGAGATTTGTCTCTTCTGTTCTGGTATACCAAATTCTTCACCTGCCAGTGCTTTGCTCATTACAAAGTCTAAACATACAATAGATAAAAATGGCGACAGAATGCACCCCTGTCTAACACCGGAAATCAAGTCGAACTCCTCTGTCATTACGGACCCTGTCCTAATTCCACATGTAGGATAGTTGTACTGGGACTTTATTATTGCAATTAGTTTAAGTGGGACTCCATATATCTCTAAAATCTTCCAGAGCCACTCTGTGCACACTGTCGAATGCTCTGCGGAAATCGATGAAATTGACCACTGGCTGTGACTGGAATTCCAAACTTTGCTCAATAATGTTCCTCAGGACAAACACTTGTTCGCTACACGACCTCCCTTCTCGGAAACCTTATTGCTCTCCACGGAGTCTGCTGTCTGCCGCTCTCAGTAGCCTTTCCAATATAATTCTGTTGAAGACCTTTCCTGTGGTGCACAGTAGCGTTATTCCTCTCCAGTTGTTACAGTCTGAAAGATCTCCCTTTTTGGCAATTTGACAATGACTCCCTTGCTCCATTCCTCTGGTACTCTGTTTTCCTCCCAAATGTCGTTGAACAATTCCACGAGCTGTTCTTCAACTACAGATCCACCCGTTTTCAGTAGTTTACTGTTGATACCATCGATCCCTGGAGCTTGTTTTTCTTTTCCACCAATCTTGAGTTTTGTTCTTCCTCTGTGGCAAGTGTGCGACCGTTTTTACTTTTCGCAGGGATAGTTGCATAGCTTTTCTTCCCGGACAATTGCTTGGCTATTTTAAATAACTCTCTCGTGTAATTGCGTTCTCCTGCTTCTTGGGCTTCCCTGGTCTTTTCCGCAAACCAAGCTTGCTTATCTCTTCTACAGCTCCTCTTCACTGCTTTATCCATTTGTTTGTAGCGTTCATGACCATCTCTGGCCTGTTCTCTTGTTCTAGCCTAGTCTTTTGGGGATTTGAAAGAATCCGGCTTTCGTTCATCAGTTTCCAGGATTCGTCTGAGATCCACTGTTTTTTTTTGCTTCTTTTTTTGTGGCCAAGAACTTTGCTGGCTGTTTTGTTTAGGGCATTTCTGAAGGCTATTCACTTGTCTGTGATTTCTGCATCCCGTTGGAAGACTGCAAAGCGATTTGACAGCTGATTCTGTAGTCTCTCTGAAACTTCGGGGTTCAGAAGTTTTCCAACACCATATGATTGCTTTTTTCTACGCTTTGATATTTTCTTCAACTTCAGCCTGACCTTCCCACCCACCAAGTGGTGATCTGAAAACACGTCTGCTCCTCGGAAAGTTCAAACATCTAAGAGGGATGACCCTCATCTTTTGCTCACACATATATAATCAAGTTCGTTCAGCGTGTTTCCATCTGGCGACCTCCAAGTCCATTTGTGAATATCCTTATGCTTCAAAAAGGTGTTGCCGATGCGGAGATCATTTTCGTTGCTAAAGTCAACCATTCGTTCTCCATTTTCGTTTGTTTGCTCTGCTGAGCCATGTGGTCCCACTACATATGCGTATTCTATACGTCCTGCCCCAATCTTAGTATTCCAGTCCCCCAATATGATTTTCATGTCGTGGCTTGTAAGATTGTCCATGGTGTCCTGTAATTGGCTGTAAAATTTGTCTTTTTCCTCTTGTTCTGCTCCTTCTGTTGGCGCATATATCTAAACAATGGATGTTTTCAGTATTTGTCCTTGTAGCCTTGCTGTAACTATTCTGTCTGACACAGGCTCCCGAATGAGTAGTGCCTCTGTGGGTTTCTTGTTTGGGAGTAGTGCCACGCCTCTTATGCAATTTTCTTCGTGTCCAGAATATTGCACAGTAACTCCTTCACTTGTTATTCTGCTTTGTCCTGTCCATCTAGCTTCGCTCACACCAAGTACACTGAGGTCATATCTTTTCATTTCTTGAATTACTTGTGCAAGTTTTCCTGTTTAGTGCAAATGCCATGTTCCAAATTTTGTGATGTTTTGGCAGAGAAGATCTGGGTGTTTTGGGCATTAACTTCCTCTCGGCTTTGGTCTACACCCGTCATTGGTATACCTAGAGGTACCAGAGGTGGGGCATTCACCTGTGATACTCCTAACAATGTCCCAGCTCTTGCTCCATGCCAGTGATTTTGACCGGATTGGCTGTCTCTTACTGTTACTGTAGTATGTTGAATTTTTTACAGGGTGGGTTTACTAACCCCACGCCCAACCTTCCTCCTTTTGCAACCTGGCTTGTGACAGGCTTCGGCAGAGTTTCTAATTACGCTAAAGTACCAAAAATAATTTGTTACTTTATTAGGTGTTACAGCTCGAGCTAGACAATAATTAAATGGAATGCTTTTATCAAGAATCTCCGCAGTATATTGTCTCTGAAATGAATAAATAACACTGTTCAACAAATTTTAATGTTTTTATTCACCAGGAATGCAAACCAACATTCAACATTCAACTTTACTACATTTTTATGCAGCAAGTAATAGATTTTCAGTAGATATATGCTCATGGTTATATATTAGTAAATACTTATAACAATATTGACATCATTAAAGAATAAAAAAGACGTCAATTTAAGACATCAAATGTGTTTTATGCAGATATCTACATTGTTACTCTACAGAATGAATACACAAATAATTAAGCCAAAGTGAATCAAGTTAGAGCTTGCAACGGAGTTAGAAACACTGTAATTTGCATTTCCAACGATGTTCTTATTAGCAGAAGTCAGTTAGCCTATTGCCATTACAAAGGCATTGCTGCAATTTTCCAATAGCACTGATATCCTGGTAAAATGTTTTGCCCTATTCATCTGATACTGCTCCAAGGTTTGTTGTACAAAGAAATCAAGGTTGAAGTGCAAAAAGTGAATTTTCGGTGACATGCGACCTACATTGCTGAGTAAAATTTCAAAAGATTCTTGATGCTATATTTGTACTCCATTCCCTTCTTGTTGCCTAAGCATTTCTGTCAGATCCAGTTAAAAGCACTCCAGGTGGGCAGTTTCAGTTCATCTAATGTTGTCTTGAAGTTTTAGACACCTTTAGATACTTCTCTGATTTGGGGCCCGACAATGATACTCTCTTTCAATTTTGTCGGTGTAATTTTAGGAAACTTTTCTACAATACACTCAAACCCTCTGGAGTTTTTCTTTACAAGTGTCTTGAAAAACGTTTTCGCCACTCCTAGCTTTACGTGTTAAGGAGGCGATAGGACACTATTAATCTTGCTGGTATGATGTTTGTGGTTGCCAGTTTGATTCCACATGTCTATCAGCTGCCTCCCGACTTTCCCAGAGGCATATGAAACAAACGAATGTGTAAAAATCTGACTGCATTCCCATAAACATTTCAATGTCTCTTAAACCTCAACATATTTTACATCAGAATCTTTTCTAGGCAATAGCATAAAGCAAAGAATTCCATATTCTCATAAGACTCAAGAAGATAAACAGAGTGTGCAATCGGAATAGAAGGACTTCAAATTGTCATTACGGAGAAGTACAGCATTTAGATTTTGTTTTGAAAAGTTGATAAGCAAATGTACGGGACCAAGATTTAGTGATTAACACTTAAAAATTCAATTAATGGTACTGCAAAACCAACAGAAAAAGAAGTTTCCAGAACCACATTCATCTGCCTAAAAAAAGTTATACAAACCCCTTTCTCTACGATATTCTTTTTATTCAGTCTTTATGCCAATGGTTCAGCTTTATCCTTTTAGAGGAATAGGTTTGTATCAAGCTCATTCAATTAGGTCAAGGAGAATTTATGAGAATTAAAGCCATTGTCAGTGTTTTCATGTCAATGGAAATTGCCATTCTCCTCCGGCCATCTTATATTATCTTTCCGTACTTATATGTGCAACTTATAGAAACAACAAAAGATACAGGTTAAAAATTAGGTATATATTCCTCTGTCCGATATGCTGTACTTTCAATGTGGTATTGGATAAAATTGACATCACTGAACGGTCAACCCAGCATAGTTAGAACCTCAAGGACTAAATACACATAGGTATTGTAACGATACATTTTTTTAAATCCCAAAATGCTAATAAATTTATTCTGTCATACTCCATCCACTTCTTTAATTAATATTTGTAATACATCTAATAAAAAGATGAGATATTTATTTGTATTTACAAATAGTGACATATACGAGAGCAAAGCTATACCTACCACACACTTGCTTTTTAGATAACTTGTAAAAAATTTTGGAATTGTCACATTTTATGGTATTTCTCTTGCTGCCAGTTAAACCACGTAAGTTCTTAGAAAAGTATGTTCCTGGATGTCGCATTTCTATCCAAAGCCAAAGCATTGTGCAGTCACATTTAAAGTTGATATTGCTGAGATACCTGTTGAAAAATAAAGATAATATTTGGTGTTTAGTTAATTTAAAGATCATTCAGAGAAACTGAACCAATTAACATTACTCTCTTATCTTTCACTCTTCTTTCTCCTTCCTTGGTGGTGATAAACTTTCTCACTTTTAATCATCTCACAGCAACGAATAAATTTTTGAAGATTTTATCCTTTGTGTTTATATTTAATTGAAATAGCATTAGATAAACTAAAAAGATGTTTAAATACAAATTGTTTGCAATTCTGACCTTCTATGATAAACCCATTTAGACAACCTAGACTTTGATGACATCAAACAACCATATCAATTCCAAATGTTGATATATACGGATAAAAATAAGCAATGTACAGATAATGACAGCATTAAAAGAAGAGTTCAAAAGCATTTTACTTGTTATACATTACAATGTGCAGGTGCCTCAAGGGTTCTGTCTCCTATGACTAACAGTACAAATGCCACATGAATTGGCCCCTACCAGTCGATCGGATCGATCAGTTGATGCTCATCATTATGTGATTTATTGTTTGTCACTTTTTACCAGGGTAGGCCTATGAGAAAGATGTGGTCGAATCTGGTTTGCGTCCTTACGTAAGCATCTACACATTGTTTAAATATATAAAGTGCGACCCCTATACACGTGTTTTGCTGTCCCATGTACCACAGCTTATCAGTGCCGATTGGAACTCCTGAATGCTATCATTCTATTCAAAGGCCCCCATTATTTGCCAGTGAGAAGACAGCAACGTGGAACATTGCTAGGCATGCGCTCACTCAAACGTGAGAGATGTCGCGATGGACAAGAGTTTTAGCACAACTACCACTACAACAGCAGTGAGCCAAACATGTTTACTATGATTACTATCACAAATCCCTAGAGTGCTCAAGAAGACAAAAATAGAGGAGCAAATATAAGGCTATAATTAAGAAAACTTAATGAGATAAGTATATTATTTCTGTAGCTAAACGATTAAGATATTTCAAGATTGTCAGGCACGCACTAGACATTGCATACCTAAAAAAGTATATACCAAACAAATAAGGCTTTTCATAACTCTTAAAAGATGAATACTTCTTATATATCATTAATGTATAAAAATTCTCATCCCGTCAAGTAGAAGTCAAATCATCTCATTCGTTAATATTACTATTAATATTAATATTACTATCACTATTACCATATTGATGTTACTATTATAACTATTAACATTAATCTGTTTAAATACCTCTTTGCCTTCTGAGTATCATTGTATCATTTGAATGTTTTTAAGTCCAAGATCTTTTGACCTAACTCTTACCTGCTGTCCTCTTTTTTCTCTTCTTTTCACAGCTTCAAAATAAATTTAGTGGCCCTATACTTTGTGTGACAGGATAATTTATTCAAGACTTATTATCCTAAATATGTTTAAAAAGGGTACAACATTTATAAACATTTCAAAAGGCAACATTTACAGTTCTTATAAGAAATTAAAATTATGTGTGTACTTAATCAAACTATTTTATTTGTTGTGATACAAAAAATATTACTTTATCTTATATTAAGAGTATATTATGTTCAGCTGTAATGATTGTACTTTGGTTTTAGTGCAGTCGTTTGTAAACTAACAGCTCTAGCTACAGTGAATTATGTTTGTTAACAGATTTCTTATTTAGTATTCACCAAGCTGCCTACGTTTCTTTTGCAATGGGATTTTTTATTGGTAGAGAAATGCTTTTTCTACTTCTTCTGAACGGGGTTTTTTATCTGTTGAAGTAATAAATCAATAGGTTTATTTATACTTCTATTTAATAGCTCACCTTTTGTTACAATGAATCACATGTTACTTTGTATTATATAAGATGTACATTTTGCGTATGTGTAATAAATAAACCTTAATTCTAGTTTGGTTATAGGTACGCCGTACGTGCTCTCTTTGAAAAATTACTTTCAGTGATAGATATAATGGTCCTTTATGTTCCTGCCATTGCTTATCTAATAGGATTGTTTATTGCCCATTTTAATTTCTTTGCTGTATTTTGCTGACTGTTTTGATGGTTTGGTTATGCATAGTATAAATAGGTTTTTCAATACTGTTATACCCCACTATACCAAATTTTCCATTATAGAAATATAAATTAAAATAATATGTAATAAATATAATAACTGTTTTCCAATAATTTAAATTACTAACATCTGCCTGAGTGGCAAGTGTTTTATCGTAGAATAGCGAAGATAATTCTGAGGCTTCCCATCTTTTCCTTGTGCTTTAGTAAACGTGAGTCCGGTGAGATTCCTATGAAAAAATGCATAAAAAGATGCATGCTTTTTATTCACGGTGTAGGTAAAAAATTTCCTCATAAAATTTTCCAGGCAAACTTTGCAATAAAAGTCTTTCCGAATAGCATCCTACAGGAAAGCTGCCACAAATTGGCCCCTGATTTTTAATATAATTTTTTTAAAGAAAATTATTTGGAAGAAGGTTTTTTAGAAAGAAGTTGTCTGGGGGCATTTTCCTATTACCTTAATGGATCTAATCTTTGAAGGAATATAGCATAAAGAACCGAAGTTACGGTAACGCGATGACCTTTACAACTACTGCTGGCATACCACTATTATTAATTGCAAAAGCAACAATGGTAGTATTATCTTTGTAGTGCTTACAATATTTTTACTTCTATTCCCATTATTTTTCTGTCTATTCCTTTAACTGTCACTGTTATTGCATCTTCTGTTGCTGGTGTTATTATTTCTACTACTAGTAATTAATTCACTACTATTTGTGTTACTACTTTAGTTACTAAAATGATTGCTTACAGGACAATTTTTATTGCTATCTCACAGATATTACCAATACTGGTGGTAGTATTACTGTTCATAAACTGTTATTCAAGTTCATTATTCACTTTTCCATCAGTTACTATTATTTACTTCTGCCATTTACTGCTACTATTTATTTCTGTTATTTACGAGCCCTCCCACAACTTAATTTCAGCAAAATATTTCATTATTATGTAATGAGCCTTCAACAATGCACGTCATTCTCTCTCTCGCTCTCTCTCTCTCTCTCTCTCTCTCTCTCTCTCTCTCTCTCTCTCTCTCTCTGTCCCTCTCTCCCTCTCTCAAAAATCGTAGCCTCTCCTTGGCCTTTCTTTTCCGCTCTGCCATAGATACAACCGCGACCTATGGCACTGTCTGAAAGTCTTATTTTGGCCGACCTCTTTGTCTGATGCTTGTGACCATTTCGAAAAGTAAATCATGGGCCATTCCAGTTGCCCTCGCAATGTGTCCGAAGAACCTTAACTTGCGGTTGTTGATGGGTTTGAGTAGTCTTCGACATTTCCTCATTCTTTGCAACGCCCATTCCTTTCTGCGTCTATCAATCTAACGTATTCGAAATATTCGAAGGTATCATCACAACTCAAATGAAGTTATTCTCCTCTAATAGATTTCCTTTAGAATCCAGCATTCACATCCATATGTAGCTCTTGAAAATACCAGTGCTGCTAGAAGTCTTACCATCACCTTCTTTGCCATAGTG
Source organism: Morbakka virulenta (assembly GCA_003991215.1). Lineage (NCBI taxonomy): Eukaryota > Metazoa > Cnidaria > Cubozoa > Carybdeida > Carukiidae > Morbakka > Morbakka virulenta. Next base: position 1,095,381 of record RDPX01000250.1, read on the forward strand.
ATTAATCTATTTACTTCTTTTGAGTTGTCCTAATAGTTGGTACTCAGTGCGCGTAATTGTTAAACTTATTTCCATCCTCCAGATTTTGATAGTCAACCACCAGATATTCATCTTTAAGAGTTTTTAGAAGGAACTTCGTCATTTCCATTTTACTCACTTTGAGAAAGAGGCCAGCTTCTTCACTGGCAATCTTTATCTTATATGCCTAAATTTTGCAGGCCTTGCATGCTCCTACTTACCAGGACTAACTCTTCTGCATATCTGAGATTAGTGATTGTCCTTTTTCTTATCTGTATTCTTCCTAGATGAAATTATAGCATTACTTGCATGATTGATTCTGCATAGATGTTGAAAAGATCGGGTGATAGTATGCATCTCTGTCCGATGACTCGTACAATCACGAACCACTCTGTTACTCCATGCGTTTTTCTTCACTGTTGCTTTTTGGGTGATATAAAGGTTTTTTATCGGGTCAACAAAATGGATTCGAAAGCCCATTTCTGACATAGTGTTCCAAAGAACCTCTTGAACCATTGTGTAGAAAGTCTAATGACAGTCAAACCTCTATGGTATAGGTGTTTTCCAATTTCACGTTTCACCTAAAAGAGCGTCTTAAGGTTGATTATTTGGTCTCTAATTCCTCTCCCAGAAACTTGTTACCCAGCAATCTCATTGGTCAATGTCTTTTTCATTCAGTTCAGGATGACTTTTATATTGACTGTACGGCTGCCGAGTTAGTACAGAGTATAACTCTTCGGTCTTATTCCTCCAGTTACCAATACTCCATTTCCAGATCCTACCAGCTATGCCAATCGCTTCAAGACTTTCATGAATCAAATTCAACCAAATCTCCCTCAACAGGAATCACTTATGATTCCATTCCATCCGGATCTGTTCATCGGAACCCACGTTTTTGCTCGAGACGACTCAATTCGTCCCCCATCACAATCCCCTTATCACAGCCCTTAAAAATTAATTTCACGACACCCAAACATTTTTTTTCTGAAACGTCCAGCCTAATACGGCTCCGCTTTTATTGACTGATTCAAATTTGCTTATCTTGAACAATTATATGACGATCCCAATACACCTGGACAATCTATCGAAAGTTCCTTAACATTTTCTTCAGTTATAACAATTCTTTTTGGTCCCGAAATTCGTCTACCTCAAACTCTTGTGCATTTTCAATTAGATTAGATATTTGGAAAGGACATTTTTCACAGCATATTTTTTGTACTTCATGCTTAACCTATTCGGACAATACTTGATTTAATATAATATTCTGGATATCATTCATAAGCGCATTTTATCTATTATTATTTTTGTTTCTTTCTCATTCACTGCAAGAGGACTCATGTAGTAAGCCTTGAACAATGCACGCCACGTTGTCAAGCTGACTTCATTGTCAAATCGTTTGTGTTGTTTGATTGGACGTCTGCCAGCTAATAGCTCAGCTCTTGACAACAGAAATCGCGACTAATCATTTTTTGACATTTTCTGCACTGGAGTTTCAAGTGGCAAAGATCTTTGTGAGGTTGATTTATCTTACAATATGACGTTGAAATAATTATTAACCTTACGATAACAAGCCTTCATTGCTTACAATTATTATTTACTATTGCTATATTTCACTACTATTATTTATTTATACTGTTTACCATTACATTTCACTAATACTATTTTGTTCTTGCTCATCACTAATACTATTCACTACTACTATTCATTACCTACTTTTCATTAACTGCTATTCATTACCACTATTCACTTTTAATGTTCACTACTACCTTTCATTATTACTACTCACTACTATTATGCATTAACTACTATCCACTTTTAATGTTCACTACTACCTTTCATTATTACTACTCACTACTATTATGCATTAACTACTATCCACTTTTAATGTTCACCACTACCTTTCATTATTACTACTCACTACTATTATGCCTTAACTACTATTCACTCTCAATGTTCACTACTACCATTCATTACACAGGGCAACAATTTTTTGGGACTCTCATGTTTTCTTTAAAAATAAGTGTTTCTGGACCAATTTTTCGTGCTGAATCCAAAAATGATATCCATTTGTTCCCACCACGTCTAATTTTTGCGGAATAGGATTCCTTTTTTTTTACTCAACCCTATTTCGTATGGTGGTTGGTGCTACCGTCTCGGTTTTCTCCCGAATATTTTCCAAATGGAACCAGCTGTGAACTCAAAGCTTTTTGACTTTTATCACGGCATATTTTTACAGTTTTAGTGCGATTTTCAAGCGTATGTGATGACCCAGTCCAAGTTTATGGCCGTTTTGTCACTGGACTTTTGGTCAAAGTTGGCACTCGGCCAACATGTGATTTTTTTGACTGTGAAATTGATGGCATCATTCTTTTTCATCATTCATTGAAAAATGCATTAAAAAAGTGATCAGATTCATTTCAGGGCCATTCTGTACAAAAATTTGGTTCATTCTG
>RDPX01000250.1:1113196-1128573 GCA_003991215.1 Morbakka virulenta
AGAGTTAAGTAATTGAAGAAATTCATTTAATCTTTCAACTTCACCACACCAAATTGCAAGACAATCGTCCCTGTATCTGCCAAAGTAGTCAAGTTCAGAATAGGTGCCATTTTTCTGGGATTCGGTAACAATATTGTCGACATTTTCAATGGCAATATCGGAATACGAACATGAGTTGGCAGCACCCATAGCAGTTCCATTGGTTTGGATCATATGGTTACCGTCGAACATAGAATTGTTGTGGTGTAGGCATATCTCAAGCGCTTCTATAAGACAATCAGTCGAAGGAAAATTAGTATCTCGTGATTCAAGTGCTTTCCTAACTGCTTCCATTCCTATTTCATTGTCGATGCTAGGGAACATATTAACTATGTCGAATGAAACAAGGACAGCGTTATCAGGAATGCCTTTTTCGTTAAGTTGATCGATAATTTTTAGAAGGTGTTGAGTGTCACGTATACGAGTAGGTATTTTCTCAGCTAACGGAGCGCAATGTTTCTCAACGAAGATAGCAAGATTTTCAATTGCTGTATTGCAGCCTGTGGTCAGAAGTCGCACAGGTATACCATCTTTATGGGTCTTATACAACGTTGAATTTTTGCCCGGTTGTGCATTCTCGTTAACAATAAATTCAGCCCATTGTTTTGAAAGCTCTTTACGTTGATACCATTTACTCACAAAGTCCTTGACTGTCTGGATATGTTTTTGTGTAGGGTCTTCGTCAATTTGCTCAAAATTGCTGCGGTCAATTTGAACCTTAGCTTTTTCTCGGTCAGTTTTCTTATCTACAAAAACAAAACGGTTTCCTTTATCTTGGATGCGAAGTATCTTTTCATTGTCAGGATCGTGCAAGTTTTCTTTCCAAACATTAAGGGCTTTCAGTTCCGGTTTTGATATGTTAGATTTCGTCCATTGTCTCCTTGTGTCAGAAAAAATTTCCTCTTCAACCCTTGAAAGAAAGGTTTCAATTTCCGGAAATTTGCTTTTTGGAGCGACAGATGTAGTTGGCTTGGGTAAATAAGGAGGATCGGTGCTTTTAGAAATTAGTACGTGATCGTTAGTTTCTTTATCAGCGTGGAAAAATGCACGAGCTCGTATTTTGTGTTTGAAGTTGTCGAAGTCCTTAAGAACCTTGTACCAATTCATACTTGAAGGAGTTGGAATGAAAGAAGGCCCCCTACTGCAAAGCGATGCGATATTAGGGTCAATTTCAGAATCTGTAAGGTTAATCGGTTCGTAGGTAGGTATGGAAACATCATCAATAAGAGCGTCTTTCTCCATTCTGGCTATTTCATTAAATTTATTGACAGTGGAATCCATAAATAATTTAACGTCTTTAAAATTCTCTGAAATATTCAACAAGTCACGTTTGTACTTCGAAAATCTCCTTTTCTTGAGAACAGTGGTAAAACTTTCTTTCCTAATCAACATTTTTTCGTCGAGCACTGTAAATGGTAGCAGAAGAACACTATTATTTTTGTTTGTTTACTTATATATACATAAAAACATATATACATCTATACATATACACATCTATACATATACACATCTATACATATACACATCTATATATATACACATCTGTACACATACACATCTATACATCTACACGTCTACACATCTACACATATACACATATGCACATCTATACATGTACACATCTATACATATACACATATATACATAGCCACATATATACATATATATATACATATACACATATTTCCATATACACATATTTTCATGTTTTGAATAAATGTATATATTCTGATAGGTATTTGTTCAGAATGTTACAACTGGCTTAAGTGTTGGAGTGAGTAATCACCCTTGTAAGTATTAATGAGAATATATCACTATACGTACCTCTTGTTTACATTTTTGTTTACAAAAAGCCACTAAGCTACAGTCTTCCTCGTATTTGTACCCATTAAGTGCTGTTAAAACCAACTGACACCCATTATTACAATTCATTCAACTCCTTTCACCTCTGGGCTACTACAATTGTGGCACTGATAATTATCATGACATATAATTGTAGAAAATGTATAATTACATTTATGTGTATTTGAACATATAATGCCCAGGACAAACAATTCATTTAAAGGCTTTTTTATGCAAATATAAGGTGATTTTCAAACTGTTGGTTTCAAACCAGACAAATTGGCCACTGATAGCTCAAATTATTGGATCCTTTCAAATTATAACTCATAGTTCAACTTGAACATTCATCACCCTAGTGATGAAGGACAAAATCTTCTTAATTTTCTTTTCACTTTTAAAACCTTTTTCAGCTATTACCCTTTGCTATTACGAGTAATTCACTAAAGGAAGGTAAGTCTAGAAGACTTACAAAGACATTAAACTCTGCAACTCTCTAAAACATCTTGGCTCAAAATTAGGTGATCCAATAAAATCAAGTTTCCTGTAATAAAAAAAAAGATTCAAGCACAAAAAAGTTTTCTAAAATTAATTATTCAGGAAAATAGGTATAATTTAGACTAAAATACAAAATGAATGGCTTACGAAATTCATAACCAACTCTCTGTTGTACATTTAAACTTAGTAGCCACAACCTCAACATAAACAACAAAGATATCTGCTTTTTAAATCAACAGTTTTGAGGTTGGTTTTATTACTATCATGAATTTGGAACTACCATGTTAATAAAGTGTTCAGGGGATAGTTATTGATTTTTCTCGAAGTTATCAATCCTCTAAGGTATCATTTTCCATCTCAATGTTTTATAACCTGAAATTTAACTCTTAGTTAATTACTCTTTTTCCTTAAGCAAGCTTATGCAGAGCTGAGTACCCTTGCCTTGCCTAGGTGCCGTCCCCGTTCCAGAGGTTGGCGACTCTGCACGCTCTGTCCAGTGCTTGACGTCTGAGCTGTTCCTGTGATAGACTTGTTAATCTTGTCATGTTATACTTCCACTTGAAGCGTTGTCTACCTCTCGCTCTCCTGCCTTGAATTCATCCTACTAGAATATCTCGCTGGATAGTGTTGTGTCTTACTATATATCCAAAATATGTCAGTTGTTTCTTCCATATGTTGACTAACAGACATTGCTTTGTTCCCATCATCCTCAAAACATCTTCATTTGTTCTTCTTTCCATCCGGCTGACACGTAAATGTCTTCTGTAACACCACATTTCGAATGCATCTATCTTTCTCTCCATGTAACTTAGTACCCTAGACAGAGAATATAACACGGGTCAGCTCTGTTAAAGGCGGAAGACTCCATAGAGGTTGAAGCAAAGAGAAGCAAATCATGAAAGAAGTTAAAAAAGGAATGAATGAGATTGTTTTCTGGGGGAAAAACGTAGAAAAAAAGAGGCCAAAAAAAATTGGGAATCTCAACAGACATGACGATTTCGATATGTGAACATACAAATAAGGACATTTAGAGGTTTACTAAGCTTACTAATATTTCGTCTTTGTGATAAGGAGAGTATAGGACATACAATTACACAATTACTTTTGAGATTCCTAATTGAAAAGCGAAGTAGAAGAAGAAAGAAGATCAAATCAAGCAATGTGTCTATGAGAAAGAGATTGCATGGAGCAACGCCAGAATGGACAGATAAAATTTGTAACTCGAGGTTTTAAAAGCATTTTGCAACTGGCAAATGAGAAACCTTCGTGTCCTAAAGACCTGTCTAAATTCACTTTCTTACAACTTTTAGATTTTTACAGCTAGGATAATACATTCTTTTTCTTGAAAGTACGGACATATCTATACGTTTACTTACATATATACGTATAAATACATATAAGGATGGAAGTAAAACCTCGTCCATGAATTTTCTAATTCTAATGGATGGGTCAGAATTCTAGTATTGAAAATTCTGATATTGTACGCTAAAATCATTGAAAAGTTGACCTTTAAAAAGGCTGATAAGTTTAAGCTAACTGTAAAAGTAATTAAATAACAGAATTGAAAATTAAACTATGAGAAAGACTTTCGAAAAGTGTAAATAATCTTAAAGTACCATGACCATGCAGGCGCTAGCAACTATTGAATGCCACATATTCTATTCTCTGTCATATGTAGCATACGTCTAACACTGATTGGATCATATATTTCCCTTTATTCTCCATCCATTCTCCCCCCCCCCCCCCTCCTCTCTCTCTCTCTCTCTCTTCCCATACCCTTTCTTCCTACCATTATTTTTATTTTACTTCTTACTCTTTCTGTCAGTAAAATATTCAGGAAGCTATACCAACGCTACATCTGGAAAAACCCTCTTTTTTTTCACTTATGACCCCAAATATAGTACCGTATAACCATATAGTTTTTAACTCATTTTTAATTGCTTTTCTTCTTTTTCGAACTAACATATGTGTATTACTCGGAACGTTTTTCCTCTTCTAAAACTTAAAAGGACTATTATGAAATATAAATGGGTGCTGTTTTTCTAAATAGGTCTTGAAGTAGGTCCAGTGCAAAAGCAATCGTTGTAAAATGTTAGCATTTTTAACTTGTGGATATACGAAGGGAAAAAAAATTATTACAAATCACAAGGGTCGGGTTGAATCAATTGGATTGCTCACTCACTCACTCACTCCATCTATCACTCATCCTTTCGGTCAACCATTCAGTCATTCTGCAAGGTTTTAACAGGCCAACAACCAAACAGCTGACATCGTTTCTTGGAATTTCATCTACTACTATGTTTAATATATAAACAAGAACATCTACTTTAGTTTATCGATGTGTGCTAACAAAAATTCAAGGTACACCTTCCTCTTTCTCTTTCTAAATGCAATATGGAAACAATTTTACACAACAATTTTATAAAATTAATTTATTTTTTCATTTGATGACTAAAGACAAGGAGACAAATTCCTAGAGGAAGTCGATATAAACTGTCAGTTTGACATGCTAATGTTTCATTCTGCAAATGGTACAATATACGTAAATGTTAGGTAGTATATTTTGACGTATTTAATTGTCAATTGAAAAAAATTTGGCATGACTTCATATTAAAATTACAATATCCAGCAACTAAAGATTTTACTCACAACACCACCAAAGCCTTGCTAAATCTGAACAATTTGTTGTTGATTACTTTAATAGGATTCTTGGATAAATCCCTAAGAAAATAATGCATGATGCCAAAAAAGACAAAATAAAGGGGAAAAAAGGTAATTCCTGAAAAAAATAAATAAATGAATAAATAATATCTAATACTACATAAAGTTATATGACTTTGTAATTGGTTTAGTTTGCTAATTTAACAAAATAAAAGCACAAAATTTGCCTTATATAAAATTGTAAGTATTCCAGGGTTCTCCAAAGGTCAGCAGAAAATAATTTTAGCTTGTTGAGGTGTAAACCTTAAAAGTTAGAAATTGGGCAATCCGGTGTTTTATTTGAAATTCAAAGGCACAGATATATTTTAATTAATCTAGTAATGAAGACAAATTGAAAGGTGTTACCTGACGTAAAATATCAATTGCGCATCAACGGGGAAATTATGTTGACAATTTGTAAGTGAAAAAATCTATCATTTTTTTGACTTTCTCTTTCGGCCAGCCAAGAAGCCAATTTTGTTTGTAGGCTGACGTGTTATTGGTTTTTTTTCAATTCCTACGTTTCATTCCCTTTTTAATAAGTTGCATCCATTTTCAGGTTTTTTCCTCCAAAATTATTTATATAACAACCAGTCTGCCACCTATAAACCGGAAACCCACTGATCTTGATACTTCCAGCACCTCGAACCCAGAGACTGTATAAAGCTGTTGATTAACAGCATTTGTTGCTTCCAAAGGAATTAATACTTAAAAAATCCATTGAAGATAATTACATATAATGAGTGGGATGGAATAGCTGGAAGAAAGTCAGTGGGGTTTCTGTGCGACAGAACTATGCCAATGAAAGTCAAGGGTAAGGTGCATCGAACAGTTGTAAGACCGGGGATACTATACAGCTAGGAAACAATACGAACGACCAAGCAACAAGAAAAGAAGATTGATGTGAATGAAATGAAAATGTTAAGATTTGCCATGGGAAAGATCAGACGGGGCAGGATCTGAAATGAGAGAGTGTTGGTTCAGCTGGGAGTGAATGCTAGATTGGGAGAAAAAGTGAGAGAAGCAAGACTAAGATAGTTTGGACATGCCATGAGGCGGAAAGAGGGTTATATTAGAATTATGGTGATGAAAATGCAACCTCTGGGAAGAAGAAAGCAAGGACGTACAAAAAGAAGATTCTCCGATTCAATCAAGGAGGATATGGAAATGTTTGGCCTGTCAGCGGCAGACGCTGCTGACAGGGAGAAATGACGAAAGAGAATCCGCTGTGGCGACCCCATTCAAATGGGAGAAGCCGTAAGGGAGAAGAAAAAGAGAAAGAAGAGGACCTCTTGCCAATCTCACAAAATAAAATATTTCTTACATACATAGTTTGACAGCACCATATGTTAAAAATGAACTGTGTGCTTCAAGAAAGATGATTGATGTATAAAACACATCTTATGGGTGAAACGAACAATAATTTAATTCAAACAATTTTTTCCGTCATATATCCTGCAAAAGTGACCACCAAGACCGTCAACATCAGCAAAGGCAAATATTGTTTTTATTTCATCAAATAATTTGGGTTGCCCATTTCAAAAATAATGTACAATGTAAAAACAAAACAGGTTTCTTGTTAAGATTCTTTTTGGTGTGCTTCTCCTGTAAAAATATGGTTGGAAATGTTATTGTTGTTATTGTTGTTATTGTTGTTATTGTTGTTATTGTTGTTATTGTTGTTATTGTTGTTATTGTTGTTATTGTTGTTATTGTTGTTATTGTTGTTATTGTTGTTATTGTTGTTATTGTTGTTATTGTTGTTATTGTTGTTATTGTTGTTATTGTTGTTATTGTTGTTATTACCTTTTGAGTAAACTCTCATACATACAAGAAATGGGTTTTCAAACATTATTCTTATACGTAAGATGGTTTACACAAAAGAAAAGAAGGTAAAAATTATTTCCGGATAAAATATGTCGAATTCTTTGATAGTAAAAACGATAATAATGATAATAACGATGATAACTATGATAACATACCAAACAAGCATAAAAAATCTTAACAATTATTTCCATAATAACATTACTGATGGTACTAATGATAAGAATAAGATATCTTGTTTTTTACAGCACTACTGTTGGGAAACTGACACTTACCCTTTAAGCACATGTTTTTGTCAGGCAAGTATGGTGCTATAATTGGACTAATCCGCTTATTCCTATTGTTATTATAAGTTGTGTTTATTTTCCACTTTCATTAAACATTTAATTCTGTAATACTGTAAATTTAAGCCTAGATAAATAAAATTGTTGAAATTGTAAGTAGAAAATAGAATTGTATTTTTCATTATAGTGACAGGTCAAGTGCTATTATCGAACAATTGTGCTATATTTCCAGATTAAAGTTCATACAAAACAACAGTTAAACGGATATTCCTTTGTAAATTTTTAATGTATTTATAAATGGAAAAATTGTCAAAATAATCAGGATTATAATTTAAAGACTGCCCAGTGTTTTATAGAGTATAATTGATTGTATAGGTTAAAAATTTAAAAACTCTGTTTTCCTCGACTGGAATTCTACAATATTTTTACTATATCAGAATCAGCTCCAAGGAGTAAAAATATTAACTTCAACTACAGAATACCAGAAGTAAAAAGAAGACATAAAGCAAACAGAAAAATACAAAGGATTAGTCTGGACATAATGGATAGGAGCATATAGAGAAAGAAAAGATGAAGTATTTAATAAAGGAAGTTGGTTTAAAATATTCGTTTTTTCTAAATAATTATTGTGGTGGCAACATGACAATTGCTTATGAAACTTTACCCCAGGAGTCAAGTCAATATTTAAAACTGTTGAAACTCCACTTTTTGCATTACAGGTTGTCGTCAAATCTTCATTTCTTTTTGTCTATTGTGTTTCCATAATCTCCAATAGAGTTCTCTATAACATTTGAGCGAAGATCTAAAAAACATACATACTACAGCTTGTATGGATTTTAATGTATTAACTATATAGTAAAATTACAACATCAAATTCAAAAAACCCAGAATAAACTATGAGACTAGTGGTAAACAAGAAGCTTACTGAGCATGTCATGATCGAAGAACTCTTGAAAACCGCATCCCTTGACCTTATTATGACTTGCATTAAGAGCATGGGCATCAAGCTCTCTGAAATATTATAAGATCTAAAGGCGGCCTCTCTCTTATTTACTTGGGAAAAAAGGTGGAAGGCAAAATGAAACTAGGAAGACCTCCAAAACACTGGTGACAATATTTATGAAAGGTTACAACTGAATCTTCCCAAAATAAATGTTGCCATTAAAAACCGCTATCGATGGTCATACATTTCTTATGATGGTGCGCATTCGGCAACCGGCCGAGAAAATGTTACATCATGACGACGACGTCATAATCCTGAGATGCTTCATCGTTTTGCTTATTGTTAGATTACCATAAACTGCTTTCAATTTGTCTTGGAAGTAGGCAAGGTAAATATAATAAAAACAACATTTGCCTCTTTCTCAAGCTAAAATGATAATTCAGAAAAAGTATGAAATCGGGAAGCCTTCGTAGTGGAAAACACTCAAAAGAGTTGAACATTTGAAAGAAAGTGGGGAACCCGACGTTTTTTATATTTACCATTGTGGTAATCTTACTAATATAGAAAAAGCAAACAAACAAAAAGACAGAAGCCTGCGCCTTGTTTTGAATTTGCCGAGTCACTACTTTTCATTAGGTGATAGGTTAATTTTTTTTTAGGTTGTTAGGTGAACCAAATGCCGATAAAGGTTTTTATAGCAGGACTGGGCAGCTGTTAATTTATTGTGGTGACAATAGAAAAGTAAAAGTTATCTGAAGCCTGGTTAGAAAATGATTTGAAAATCGATTCTTTTGAAATGGATAACNATAATACTACCATTGTTACTTTTGCAATTAATAATAGTGGTATGCCAGCAGTAGTTGTAAAGGTCATCGTGTTACCGTAACTTCGGTTCTTCATGCTATATTCCTTCAAAGATTAGATCCATTAAGGTAATAGGAAAATGCTCCCAGACAATTTCTTTCTTAAAAACCTTCTTGTGTAACACCAAGGAGAAAAATTAGTGAAGATTTGCAATTTAGCAATAAAACATACGGGCAATAGATTTGAAGCAACATGGGCAAGAATATGTTTTACATTACTGTCAAATTAAATAAAAATATAACCATATTTCATGAAAATGAAATTTAACACAACAACAACTACAATTTTAAGCGGATAGTGATTCCCTGAATAATGAGCGGAACTTGCGTCCTACAAAAGAACTTCAAATACTATATTTGGAAAAAAGCCAAAAAAATACAACAGGTTTGCAATACTCATGTACTTTGATGCAGGACTTTGGCAAAAATGACCCTGAATCTCTTATGACCTTTTCAGTTCTTTTATAAATAAAAAATTACTGTTGTCATTTTAGGGATCTTTATTATGATAGTAATAACTTTTGTCTCTACCTCAGGACGAAGACCAATCCAGTAGGAGAAATCATAAGGTGAAGAAGATTGAGATGGATTGGACACCCTCTCAGAAACTCACAAAATGATAGCTGCAGAGTAGCCTTAACGTGGACATCAGAGGGAAAAAGAATGAGAGGGCGCCCTCGAACAACATAACGGAGGAGTGTGGAAGCAGAAAGAAATGACCTGGGATGGCAAACATGGAACGAAGTTGGGAACATAGCCAAAGACAGAGACAGATGGCGGGGGATGCTGTCAAGCCTTATGAGTTGCCCATGGCTCGAAGAGGATAAGTAAGTAAGTAAGTAATAACTGGTCTTTATCTTCCATTGCTCGTTTTACCTTCAATCTTCCATGTGAACATTATTGTATTCACCCCTTTCCACCTTATATCAGGGGCAAGAAACTGCAGTTGTGTTTTATTTTTTATTTTCAGNAAATTATTCTTCACTTTCTTCTAAGTGTTAAATTTATTTCAAGTAAAGATGTAACAAGGGAAAAGCGTGCACGATACGATAATGGTAACATTACTTTAAGTGATGATGCAAAAGTAATGGCTTGAAAGAACCACTACTACAGACTCTTTAATGTAAAATATCTCTGGGATAAAAATTCTCTAAGTAAAACAGTAGCAGTTAATGGCTTTGAAATATTTGTTACAGAGAATATGGTGATAGCTTCCATGAAGAAGGTGCGATAAGGTATGATAGTGTAAATGACTAAAGTAAGACGTAGTGAGATAAATATTGCAATGACAGCTTGTTAATCACCTAAAGAAAGCACTACAGAGTATTATGAGAACTCCCTTACAATAAACTACTCTAAAAAATTGTGATCACTATATTATGGGAACTATAGAGACCTTAAGCTCGTAGACAATGTGATAAAAACATTGTAGATATTCAAAAGCCATATATCATATTATTTGATTCAAAACACATTTACTTATTTAAATTATATACACGAAGCTTTTCGTAAGGCAAGCTCACATTATCAATTGTAAAGTGTATTATTATTTATATTATAACTTGATATTGTTAACTTGACTTGCGAAAAGCTTCGTGTATATAATTTAAATAAATAAATGTCTTTTAAATCAAATAATAATGTGATAAAAGTTTTAATGCGTATTCTCGAAGATCTCATTTGCTCGTAAATTGACAAGAACAAGATGCAGCTTGGCTTTATGCCTAGGCGCAGCACTACAAATGGGATATATATTTTTTACCAAATGCAGGAAAGGCATTTTATTAGGAAGAAGAAATTTTACTTTGTTTTGTTGACCCTGTAAAGACCTTTGAACGAATACTGCGCTCCATAATTTGATAGGCTATGAGGAAATGAACATTCGATGAATAAGTTTGTTAGACTTATGAAAGTTATGTACGATGGGACAAATTCAATAGTAAGGGTAAATGGCTAATCCAGTAAGAGGTTTAAAGTAATTTTTAATATCCATCAAGGGTCTGTTTTAAGCAAGTTACTTTTAAGTACCAGTTGCAGGCTTAAAGATCATCTCTAGGGACTCAGGGCTATGAATTAGATGTGGGAAAGACTAGACACTTAATTCATAAATAGAGACTCTAATGACAACAAAAAATGCTAAATTGCCCTGTGATGTGTGCACTTAATAGAGTTGATGCTTATTCTATACTTTGTGACAGTTGCAAACACTGAGTCCAAAAGAGATGGTCGGACGTAACGCGAACGCTAAAAATAAAGCTATGTTAAGCTGCAGAAAATGTAATTGCGAGAGCGTCCTTCATGACAGCTTAAACGATACACAATTAAGCATTGACCGATCTATCCATCTATTTATTCATCCATCTATCTATCTATCTATCCATCTATCTATCTATCTATTTATCTATACGTTTTCAAAGGATTATTTATTTGTATTTTTATTTGGCGCCTTATGTATGTGTATCTAAGAGAATTAGAAACCATATTACGGTAAAAATGTGTTTGTGCTACTTCGATCAATGGTTTGACAATGTTCTTACATCTTTTTCAAAATAATTTACATACCTTCCAGACTATGGGTGTTGGGCTTAAGTGTGTTACTGAACAGATAAGCTTTTTCTCCGCTGAATTAAAAGACATAAAAAAGTGAACTCTATAAGAGAAAACAATGTCACAATGTACTTACAGAAATTGGAGGTTTTGAAATTTGGACTTATGAAATATGCTGCTGTCGATCTTGACGATGCTTCCTTTTTGAAGTTGTCTGCAACAACAAAAAAGACTTTTAAAAGCAAGGAATGCTTTTAAATAATATTAATTCATGATTTATTCACAAGAATAAAGAAATAAAAGCATACAAATGATCAAAGTAAAAGTACAGTAGCTTAAGAAAAAGCTCTTTGTAAGAATTCAGTTTCAAGAAGCATATTTTGATAATTAAGAAGCATACAAGGCATAAAGCGACTAGGAGTATAGAACGGTAAACAGATGACAGAAGAAGAAAAGAAAAGAATTAGCCAAGATATAAGACTTGACATTGGACTTAAAAGCATTCAAATCATATGATGTAGGAAAGCACACAGATTCCAAAGAGTTACAAAATCTTTCAGTCCGAGGGAAGAACTACTATCGTATAAATTTTTATTACAACGAAGGACAACAACTGCTTGTGTATGAAGACGTTAAGAGAAATTAGTCACAACATGCAACAAACTGAGCCAACACAAAAGTTTATCAGAATACTTTCCATGATAAATAATTGTGGGTTTCGACTTTACTTCAGTCATCTTAACGAAAAATAATTAGCTGTCCGCAAACATCACATAATATTATACTGAAACATAACCTGAGACATCATTAATTTTTAATGATATACAGTAAATACCTTCATGGAAAAGTAGTTTTAAGTAAATAAAGTAAATACAGTAAATAAGTTATTGTAAAAATGTTTCTAAGAGAACTGTTGTTACAAAACAAAAGATACCATTAAGTTATTTATGGTATACAGTAAATAAGTTATTGTAAAAATGTTTCTAAGAGAACTGTTGTTACAAAACAAAAGATACCATTAAGTTATTTATGGTATACAGTAAATAAGTTATTGTAAAAATGTTTCTAAGAGTACTGTGGTTACAAAACAAAAGATACCATTAAGTTATTTATGGTATACAGTAAATAAGTTATTGTAGAAATGTTTGTAAGAGGACTGTTGTTACAAAATAATGGATACTATCACGTTATTTATGGTGTTAATTAATCTAAAGGCACGCTTGCTTCGTAATTGTTGAAATGCCGTGTTTATGTGCCAATGAAGATATCCTCTTTACTTTGAAGCATTATAGGGAGTTTTTTCTCGCTCAATGATAAAAATTTGGTCACTAGAAATTGATGTTGCGCTACATGGGTTCGATCTTGTATGCCGCATTGGGGCAAATGCCTACATCCTTTTTAAACATTTGCCGGTGAGGGCAAAGATGTGTACATGTTCCTTCAGACGTTTTTCCCAGTATCTCGTCATAGCATTAGATATTCATAAATATATCGCGCTACGAAATAAGAGGTATGCGGATTTTGTCATTAAATACAAAATATGATGGCAGTCTATTAGAGGTTCCGAAAATAATTTTCTATTAAAAAATGGGAGAAGGTCGCGAAAACTGAGGATAAGGTCATTGTTTTCTTCATTGTTTTTACCCCAGGAACAGTAGCACAATCTTGAAGTCTTTTAGGAACAGTGATAATGGCGTTCCTTTTTTATATATCTTATTGAAAATGATGAAGATTCATCTATCTACAAATCTCGAAAGATAAACATATTTTGCAAATATTTTCTTAATATTATCGACTTCATTATGAAAGGAGCCATATTATGTCGTAATTGCGTAAGCGCGATGCAACAAAGTTGAAGTTAATCCTCTCCTATATGTATCCAGCATGAAGAAAAGAAAATTTGTGTAAATTCCGGGAAATGTGTTTTTTTGTTGAACAATTATAGAAAACTTGTGTGTCAAAAATGGAAAGGCACTTTCGTTTTCTTCCTTTTAAGTGAATCTAATGTTGCGGTGTTGTGTTGACAAGTACTCCGCCAGGAAAAGCATATGTTCCTTGTAAAAGAACAAAAATGTCGTCGACGTAGCGGTTGGAAAAGATACGAATGAAGAATAATGGGGAAACCCATAGCTACGCCCTACTTTTGTCGGTATTAATGACTATTGGAGGAAACTACGGTGCCTTTTGTCGACAATGTTAACAATCTTTTAAAGCCAGATCCTGATAGGTCATTAACAATATCATTCATCTCACACACTTTTTTGTAACAATACCTATTGTCTCGTCGAGTAAATTATTCGTAAACTGTGTCTTTCACTCTATATTCATTTAGATTAAAAGGCTGGACGGAACTTTATAAAAATTTTGCGACCGTATATGCAGGAGAGCCTATTTGAGGAATAATATGACAAAACTTGGATAGATTGTCGACAAGTGACTTGTGGATTTTTGAAAGACGGGCTGGATTTGGTCCATTCGGTGAAAGTTTCTCATATTGAGTGACGTTGATCGAACTTTTCGTAAGTGACTCATTGAGAATGGAGTTAACAGCTTTGGGTTTTTTCACCATGAAATTTTACACCTTGCCACCCTTAATTGAAAATTTCCAAATTTAGAAATGTCATCCACCATCTCCAGCATTCTTTGCAAGTAGTCCTCGTGGTTGACAATGACGTTAAAATTCCCTTTGTTCGATTTACTTGTTCGATTTATTTGTTTTTACTTGATGACAATTTCTTGAGAGCATGATACTAGGGCTTTGAACCATTGAGTTTCTATAAAAAATTGTAACGACTGAGTGAGGTATAACAAATCTTCTTAAGATCAAATTTGGGTAAATCCAATTTGTTTGTTTTAAGGTCACAGTTTTTTACGTTCTTGTAGAGGATTTCAAACGGTGCCATGTGATCAGCAAAATTGAAATTTCTTGGTGGAATGGTGAGGTATTTTGCTAGTAACGATTTCTCGTCATCCAACAACGATGAGAAATTAGGGATAATCTGAGCAGGATCTTTCATTTCTTTGTTTCTTTCAAAAATTTTATTCTGTATTCCTTTCCATTTCGTTAAAGTCACATCATTGTTCTTGGTAAACAAGAAGATAGCGTACATAAAATCAACTGACAATATGCAACTATTTTCACATGGACGTATACCATAAATAGCTCACTGTCTTTTTTGTTGTGTTTCAGTATCATATTATGTGATGTCTGTTGATGGCAAATCATTTTTCCTTAAGATGACTGAAGCAGAATCGAAGCGCAGAACTATAATAAAGTGGTAGATGCTTTAAACGAAATGTTTTTTCTGGTTTATCATTATTTTTATTTTTATTATTAATATCAAATATTTTTTCTTGAAGTTCATAATGATAGTGTCTCTTAGCTCCCAGAACTAGCCAGGAAAGGTAAATGCAGGGAAATGTGTTCTTGCCAGAGAGAGAGAGAGGGATTAAATAAATAACCCCAAAAGAAGTAATTGTATAACATATTGGTA
The DNA here is from genome assembly GCA_003991215.1 of Morbakka virulenta. Lineage (NCBI taxonomy): Eukaryota > Metazoa > Cnidaria > Cubozoa > Carybdeida > Carukiidae > Morbakka > Morbakka virulenta. The sequence continues at coordinate 1,128,228 of RDPX01000250.1, forward strand.
ACATTGATGTTTATACTACTCTCGTTGTTATTATTATTAGTAGTAATTGTTGTAGTAATAGTAGTAGTAGTAGTAGTAGTAGTAGTAGTAATAGTAGTAGTAGTAGTAGTAGTAGTAGTAGTAGTAGTAATAGTAGTAGTAGTAGTAGTAGTAATAGTAGTAATAGTAGTAGTAGTAATAGTAGTAGTAGTAGTAGTAATAGTAGTAGTAGTAGTAGTAGTAGTAGTAATAGTAGTAATAGTAATAGTAGTAATAGTAGTAATAATAGTAGTAATAGTAATAGTAGTAATAGTAGTAATAATAGTAGTAGTAATAGTAGTAGACATAGTAGTAGTAGTAGTAATAG
>RDPX01000250.1:1131254-1152302 GCA_003991215.1 Morbakka virulenta
CAAAATAAGTCTGACCAAGAAATATTTTATAGTTATGTACTATTTTTGAATTTTGTTGTCTTTCTAGAGCTCTGGTTGACAACAAATAATTTAACATAAAAGAACTATAATACAAACGTATCATATATATACATATATATATAAATATAAGTATATATGTATATAGTAGATGCAAGTAGGCGCAGAACAATCAACATATATATATATATGTATATATATATATATGTGTGTGTGTGTATATATATACATATTACGCTCCCTTACGAAAGTTTGGTTGAGCACTCTATCTGAGATTTGGAAACCTGTTGTTAGCGTTATGCAATGCTCACTACGCATGCGTGGTTTGAGCACTCTGACAGGATCCCACAATAACTCTTTAAGCTGTATTTGCTCCGGCAATATGGCCAAAGAGTTATGTCTCAGAAGCTCTGTGCTGGACTGATGAGCCCACAAAGGGCGAAACAGTACTGTCTGCAGATTGAGTATATATACATATATGTATATAGTAGATGCAAGTAGATGCAGAACAATCAAGGTGAAAGGAACCACTGGCAGAGGAAGACCGAAGAAAACATGGGAGGAAGTGATAAGGATGGATCTCAAAAAAAAAGGTGTCAGCAGAGACCTGGCGAAGGATACTGTAGGATAACGTGGACGTCAATTTCAAGAAAGCTTACAACACATGCTAACGTGTAAAATGGACGTTAAACCGAAAATGATGATGATAGATGGTAAGGTATATATATTGATAGACTGACAATATAAATAACTAAAATAATACCAGCATCGAAGTAATATTAGAGCTATCGTATGGTGAACGGCAAAAAAAAGGTTTGTTGATTTTTTTGTCGTTCACCATAACTACAATAATATAATTATTAATATTTTTATAATAATTATTACTTTCTTACAGTAATACTACTAATAATATAAACTGGCAACATTCCTCCATTCCTTTTCCGTAAAAACAGGAAAGGATTGAAGACCATATGTAAAAACGAGCTAACCGTGGTTGTTAATAATATTAAATAATACTTATAATTAAAAACAATAATTAGATTTCAGTCCACTTTCCAAAAGTAGTATTGCATGGCAGTGGGCCCAAAGATGTTTCTTGCATGCAATGTTTATTTCTTGTGACATTTTTTTAAAGATAAAATGACCTTAGATAACAACTGCAAAACAAAGTACAGACACACATCAACCCTTAATCTAAGCAGAGATAAAGAAAAATTACTTTAGAAAGTACTCCAAAACTTACAGGTTTCTCAAGTAGTTTGTAGTTTTCAAATTCTTTAATCTGTTTCTGAGTGCAGAAAGGCTTGGAAAGTGTTTACAGTTTATTTTGGTTACTCCATGGTTTAAACAACTCCCTATGCAATCGAAGACAAATTCTGAGAGAAGCAATGTAAACACCAAAAGGAATGACATACTGAACGTTCTTTCCACTTTCTTAGATGTATTTTATGATTGCTTGAATGTGTTGAAATCTAGTTTCGAGTAAGATTTGATTTATTTGAATCGTCTTTATGACGTCAAATAAGATGAGAATCGAATGCCATTAGCAACTAAAGCTACAAGTCAACCACATTTCGCCAGTCTATTTTTCAATTGGTGCGCAGACTACCAACAGCAAAAGCCACTTAAGTCATCTTAAATGAAAGAGTACTAGAGGAAGTAAGCAGGTTCAAGCATTTAAGACACACAGTTTCAAATATAGATTCGTAAAGCCATGGGAAAATCAGTATTCAATTCCTTCCGTAAAAGCCCTGACGTGTCGCAAAATCGACCTGTCACTGTGTTTAAGACTAACAAAAGCGTTTGTTTGGTCCACTCTACTCTCTTACTGTGAGGTTTGGACAATGACATCTGAAATGGAGAAAAGATTACAAGCCTTGGAAATGTGGTGTTACCACCGTTTTTGGAGAGTGAGCTGGAAAGAAAAGAAAAGAAATGAAGAGATATTAGACATGATAGGAACAGGGAGGTGCCTTGGAGAAAATATTATGAAGCGACAGCTTTCATACTTTGGTCAGATAGTACGACATACGGGAATACAAGAGAACATCCTGGATGGGAAGATTCCTGGGTAAAGGGTTAGAGGCAGACAAAGGCGGAAATGGACGAATAGGATAGCTAACACAGCAAAGCTAACACAAGTGGAGCTGAGACGTAAGGTGCTGGACCGGCAGAGATGGAGATCCAAGGTCGCCAACCTCCGGATCGGGACAGCACATAGGCAAGGTAATATTTCAATTATATTCTTTTTAATGGAAACCAATATTTTTGCTTATAAACAATAAAAAGTAAAATAATTTCCTTCCTTGCATCATACATTTTCGTTAGTTTTTCTTGGTATAGCTTCCTATTGTAAACCAACCTACGTACGCTGTCTTAATCTTTCAGATATTTCATTTCTTGAACACAAAATTTGTAAACAACTAGTTTTGTTGAGTAAATGTTTCAGGTCAAAACTAAGTCCACCTGGTGATGTAATATAGAGAATTTTCCTTAAAATTTTCAAATTATACTGGGAGAAACAATACCGCCTTAAATTACATGATGGTGCACCTTTGCATCACGTTATTCATTAAAGAGCAATCTTCATCTGGTTTTCAAGGCAAAAAGTGATGTTGATTTTTTAGTTGCGAATTCATAGGTATCATGCTTGTATATGTGATGTAAATAAAGAATTTTCAGGGATTGTGAGGTTCTTTAAATATTAAATGCATACCAATTACGCATCAGTAGTAAAAAATACCAATAATAAGAAGCAAACAATCATCTCAATTTCTATGAATTTTTACCTCGGCTTACACAAAAGCCCATCGAGAGGCTTACAGGTAGGGCAAATGAGAGTAAGAGGTTCACATGTCGAAAGAAAAGTTAAGTAGCACGAAGTGTATTCTTGTAAGTCACATGACCACAGCTGGCATTCTGCGAGTTTGTTAACATATCGTACTGAAATAAAACCAAATTAGTGTGTCAAAAAAATGATAACAAACAGTTGAAGAGATGATCCTATATGGGACATCAGATCATGACAAATATTGAGCAGTATTTAAAATGCTTATGTAGCCTTCCCGTTTTACAAATGCACTAAATGTATCAAACAAGAATAGATTTTGATCAAATTATGGTTTCTTGGTTTTTTGACATGATAGCACCTGCAGTAATACAATTGTCTACAAAGATAAGAAGGAACCACATGTTTTTTTTTATTGCTGCCATGGATCTGTCTATATCCATAGTGTAAATTTAAATTTATGTTAATTATAAGTGTAAGTTATAAAGACTATCTTCCAGCGTTCAGTGTAAATCTTTCTCTTCCTTACGCTTCGTTGTTTACCGTTATGTCTAACTTATGCTTTGACTATGCTCTTCTGGTATTTACAAAGGTCAATATGAGCTTAGTAGATATTACTGTAGAACACTAAATTAAAAATTCAAACAGTCTGCTGCAAAGTTACAAGATTTGTAATACATTTTGTTGTTCTTTTTCTCACTAGAGTTTTTCGTTAATTAGACAGTTCCATTTCCCTAGATGAACTACATAATTCTATGAAAGTGACTACTCCATCTCAAATTTTTAGTGGAAAAAAGGTGATTGTCAGAAGTGCTTATCTGTTGCACAACTTTATTGTACTTTTCGTATATTAATGTTGTTTCTATATTACTTTACTTAAAAAGTTACAAGGAAACTCCCTTGTAACGTTTTAAGTAAAGTAAATATTATTATATATTAATATTATTATATATTAATATTATTATATATTAATATTATTTTATTATTATTATTATTATTATTATTATTATTATTATATATCATATTACCAATGAAACTTTTGTTGTTCAAGAAAATTGTTATATGTTATTCACATACGTTATTAATAAAAAATGTAAAGTGAGTTGATAATATTGCTTTCAGCTTGTGGAAATACCAGACACAAGCAGTAGAGCTATAATTATCCTGTTAGGCAGGTTCACAGGAGACTGATTGCAGAATGATCATTTTATAGGGTAACTTGAAATACAAAAATAAGCAGCCCCAGACCAATTTTTCAGGAGGACGTTTGGGAAGGTCCAACAGTCTTTTGCCGCTCTGCCAGGGCTATGGTGATGAAATCAGAAAAGATTATCTTCTGAAAGGAATAAGACTGATTTTTATATCACCTTTTTAATATACTCCTAATTGTAAGAAAGTCTCTTCACCTATCACCCAAAAAATTGATTCAAGTTGTACAAAAGTGCTCTACTGTTTTCAAAAAGATCTTGCTAAAAAAATCAATGAGATAGAAAATCGATAGCACCTAATCAGTGCCCTTCCATGCAAAAACACACAACAATCAGTACAATTGGAGGTTTCGCAATGTTATCTTGCGCTTTTTCTCTAGATTTCAATTTGTATCATAATTCTTACTTTTGGCGTTGATTTGCAAAACAACTGTAATTTCTTAATAATTCCCCAGCAACGTATCCGATGAACAAGACGTTAGTGTTTCTTACAAAGAACTGACCTCATTAGTTTACTTAATTCCAAAATACATTTGGCTATTGTGGAGATGACAGTGCCCGATTAGATACCAATTACACTCACGATCACCCTGTTTATAATAGTGAAAATGGGCTATACTGTCTAATACACGATTTTAGAAAAGAAAAGGTCAATTTTGGATACATGTTCACTTACAACCAAAGGGACGAACAAACTTCATCACCATCCACAAGAATTAATGAACAGCCTTTCAAATTATGAATTATACAGCTCATTTAAAAGTGTATTTACTTGAAATTATTACTTGTAACTATATTTACTTGTAACTATTTATTTGTAAATTCAGCCTGCGTTCTCTATCTCTTTCCACTACCATCATCACCTGTAAACTCAGATTACCAGGTTTCGAACCGAAAACAACCATGTTCATCTTAGGCAGCCGTTTTCTCTGACCCCTTGAACTCAACCGTGTAGCAGCTCTCTTGTCCTCAACATAAAAGAGTTGAATATTTTGTTGATTCCAGTAAAGTTTGCTTGCTTGCTACAATTTCATGGTTTGACTATAGGCCCTTGGAAAAAACTTACTGAATTTGGACTCCTTTTACAGATTATGAGATATACCATGAGATATACCACCATAGAGAACATTCTCTTGATGAAAAAACCCTGAGAATTTACATGAAAAAAAGTTTTTATGGATCTACTAATTCTAATTCCGTTTTGATTCCTTCTCAGAATTCGTTCTAATAGAGGTCTTCCAAAAATATCTTAGGGAACCTCGAAACCCTGGCATACAAGTGTTCCGATAGTATGGATTGAGCTGTTATCACGACAGCATCATATCGACGAAGTTGATGAGTATGCAATGATGATGATGACGAGAGTTCTTCCACAATTTTAAGACGACGCTTAGAGAAATAAGCATTCCAAATAATTTTTATGACTTAAAGATGTTGTTTGTTAAGGAGAGGAAGAATACTTGCTTAAGTTTAATGTTTAATCAGCTCTTGATTCTGTTGTCAATTCCAATATTCAACTAACTGTATTGAGCTGTCATATTTTTCACAACTCTGTTGGTAAGTTGTCGTCGTTTTGTCGTACGAAGTTTTCTTTTTAATGACGCCAATTGTTTTTATTGACAATTATTCTGGTTACTTTGACTGTTGCATGGATATATTACAATTTTAATAGCATTTTGTATTTTTATCTATGTTGTATGCGTGTGCATTCAAAGTTAGTGGATTTCCTTTCGATGTCTTATTTTAAGGCGAGAAAGTTTTAACAAATCACTAAAATTTTCGCTTTTAATTTCTTCTTGTGATTCATTCAACCGTCTGTTTTTCCCTACCTATTTGGGCATAGACGTCTCCAAGAAATGTCACTGCGTTGTACACCCAGACAACAATTGAGATCATATTGATGCATTTTGGTGTAAGTCTTCGTATTTAATAGCCTATGCAAAATCATTTCATTCTTTATCTGCATAAACAACGTAATAAGTTCCCAAATTATGAAGTACCAATATTAAAAAAAACGTAAATAAAAAAAACTAGTTGGGAGTCGTAAGATGTAACGAGTTAAGCGATAAAAGCTTCTTAAAAATGCCTTTTATTCTTCTTGATTCTCCATCATCGCTACCTCAAAAAAGCTTTTTATACTACTTTTAAAATATTAAGAGACGTTTTGGGGCTTTCTGCTTAGAAGATCTGTAATGGATCGTATTGTATATTTTTCTTTGCTTGCATTTTAACTTTTTAGATCATAGTTGCTTTTGGGGTTCAATCAGGTGATGTGTCCGACTGAAAGTTGTGCAAGAAAACAAGTTGCTTAATCTAGCAACACAGTGCCATAACGTACCTGTAGTATCTGAAGTTTTATCTTTGTCCATTGAAACCAATACATTTCTCTTTTTAATTGTATTTTTGTAATCGTCTCAATAATGTCCCTTTTTGAAACTAAAGATCTTACGAAAAGAATCAAAATCTTGGAGATAAAAATTAATGGAAATATATCGTTATGCTAAGAATATTCAAAGGATGAGTATTTGTAGACGAGTGAAGCAGATATTTCCAAATTAAACTATTCTTTAGTATATATTTTATTTTATTTTACCCTTTTAAAGTAAACAAAGATTAAAAATCGACATACGGTTAATTTTTACAAAAATCTCAGCTTTTGCAAGGCATGAAGGTTTTGTTTCGGATAAATACAATATTTTTTACAATTGACTATAAAAGTCTTCCAATCATACCATCTTCAGTTAAGAAGCATATAATACACACTGACATTATCAAGGATGTCTGAAAAAATCTTTGTTTAAAACCGAAAGTCATTTTTTGCAGTATTGCTTTGTTATTGTGGGTTGTTACTAGAACTTGTTACAGCAACGTTGCCTTGTTCTTCTTTTACTAGATTTCCTTCAGCAGTAACAGTAGCGTCCAATTTATTACTAATATAAATCTCATTATCATCATCATCGATATCACTACCAAGTAGTTCCTGTTCTGCATCGCTTTTCAAAGTGGCCTTCTGTCTATCGTAAAAGTATTTTAGAACAAATAGAAGAAGTACCAATCCTACAATGACACCTCCAGTTATCGCCACGTCTACAGAAAAACGAAAAAAATATTATTAACTGGAATATAACAGTGTAATTGATGTCTACGACAATCACAAAGAAACCTAATTTATTACCTCAAAAACCAATCTAGATTCAACTCTTTGACTTAGTTTCAGTTGCTTTAAAACAGCGATTTTAACTAACATTTCAATAGAAAAAAGCTTTATTTTGTTGTCTAGACGTTATAGGTATTTTAACTCTATGTTTTTAACAGAATGGTATGATGTATATCTAAGTGTTCTTCGATTTACATAAGGCGAAAGTATATTTGGCGTCAAGCTTTATAATTTATCATTGCATTCAAAAATACACTAATAACCCGTTTTCCTTTAAGAACTAAACATGTGTTTATGGTGATCTGCCTCCATTTGAATGTATTCTTCCTGTATTAAAAGTATTTGTTGTATGACATATATCATATATCGTATCATTTGGTATACTTCATATCCAGAGTCTTTTAGGGAAAGGTTTTCGCAAAGCAATTATGCTAAAATCTTATGGAATATCAAAGGCGATAAAAAGTGGTGAAAACTAAGATAAAATAGAAGAAAAAAAACCAACTGAGAAAACTAGGAACACTTTAACATATCTCAGTAGCAGAATAAGACAACTGATCCGGTCGTGCTATTGACTTGTTATTTAACAGGAAAGTTAGATTGAAGCCAGTTATGGAATTTAGCTATAATAATATTTATTTCCAGAAATGATATGTTTTAAATCTGCTACAAACTTTATTATTCTTTTTTCCTCTCAATTATTTTTTTATTTTATGCTTTTACTTTCAATAAAGTGTTGGGTTTGGTAGCACTTTTAGTACCTTGCAAAATTTGCTTTTAGGCACCATCGAACGACAATTAAAAGGTTAAATAATATAGAAAGATTTCAAGATAAAAGATTAAGTTACTTACAATTTATCACACGAGTTGCTGTTTTCTTTCCTGTTTTCCCGATTTGATTCACCCGGCATTCGGTGAGCCCATTTCCTGTGTATCCCTGTTTGCAAATGCATTTGAAAGTTCCAATTCCGTCAATACATTTTGCAAATTTATGACATTTGTTTGTCAGACATTCATTAATTTCTAGAATTGAAATAACATGTTAAAAAATGATTAAAAAGGCAGATGTCTTTAAAATTGGATTTTTACTTCCTTTGATTTCTACTTCCTTTGAAACCTTCTTTTCAAGGAGAACCTGTGAGAATACTGCTACAAGGAAGTGTTTAAGGGGACAGGAAAAAGATGTTTTTGGAACAAGAGGCCCAAAAGAAAAGAAAAAGCAACTGCTTACAATTAATCACTTAAAAAAAGTTCTCCGAATTTGAAAATGAGATTTTAAAACTACGCGTTTTCCTCTGTTTTACTTAATTAATCTTTGCGTTTTCCTGCCTACACACCTGGTTTTACTATCTTACTACAATTCAAATATTATATTTATGGCCTTTCATGCATCTTCTGTTAAAAAAATCATATGTTTAATAAATAATCTATTTTAACCTAGTACAGATATTAAGTATAATTATTCGACAATAAGTCAAATCTTTGGTAAAATCACTTGCGTTACCTATTATTGATTTTGTTACTGCCATTGCTCTTCCTTAGGTATCTGTAGGGTGTCTGTAGAAAACGTAATGGAGTGCGGTGGTGGCAGGCTAAGCAACGTTTGTAGTTTGTTGGAAGGTGATTAAATAGGGTTTTGAAATGTATGCCAAGATTTTTATATCCTAGGGGCTGCAAAGATTCACAGAAGTGCTTAGAGTTTAAATCCATAGCAAAACCTTTAAAGAAAGCTGTACCTTACCATTAAAATAACAAGCTTTTGACACAGCAACTTGTTATAGATTTGGAATACTTTTGAACTGGACATACATTTAGATTGAACCTACTTTTGGATTGGACCTTTCTTTGAATTGAACTTTACTTATGAATTGGCCTTACTTTTGCATTGGGCCTACTTTTGAATTGGTTCTACACTTGAATTGAACCCTTCTCTTGAATTAGACTTATTTTAGATTGTGCTAAAAAGATCTAACTAACAGATTTGAACAACGTATTTAGGAGGCTATTGACTCAACATATATTATGCTGAAACTCCAGTAATTTTCAGTCATAGCACGACTGGGGTGCATATATTTCGTTGTGAATATGTTTCTACACGGGTAAATGACTGTGGTAAGAATGATAGAAGTGAATTGGCCTGGTGGTATATACAGAAGTAATGAATTAGGGAACACAGTTGTAATATAGTTAGTGTAAGTTGTGTTTTAACTTACAAAGCGTTATGAATAATGCTACAAGTGATAGTTGACATACGAAATCAGCCTGCAGCTATGCTATAATCATAATATTTATAGGTATACCGGCACTGAAACTTGGTCAAACTTTTTCTATTTAACTTACTTTCAAAATAAATCCAAAATTTCAAAATTATAATTTAATTTTTAAATTCCATTAGATTTGACTTAAAAATAAGACTTCTAAGTACATTAGAAGAAAATCTCTTAGCTAAAATATTTAATTCCAAAATATAATAAAATTACAAAATGCAGAATTTTTGCAAATGAAAGCAAATTTCAGTTTAAAATGTGCATTTTACTTATTTAAAATTTCCTATTCCAATTCAATACAAATTTACGAATTTGTATTGAAATGAAATTGATAGTATTAAATTGAGATATTACGTTATTTCACCGTTTTCTGAAGGGATGGCACAATTGTTTTGTTGAAGGGAATGACCATTGATGTTTGTTAGTAATGGGTCAGTTTACAATTTATTTGTAGATCATGAGAACATAACATCTAGTAAATCTAGTAATGATCTATTGCAAAAGAAATCCAATGATACTATATTATAATAACCATTATTACTGTCGTTATCATTTTAGTATACGTGATCATTTGAGTTTTCTATTTACCCTAGTGAGCCATGCAAATGGTCACAATTTCGTAAATATCAATTAGTGATCTGCACCCGCTGGCATCAAACGGTCCCATTGATCATTTTCCTGGATTTCAAAAAATCAATCCCTCTAAGTGAGATCCAAGTAATTTTACATTTTCCCTTCTTTGCCTATGAAATTTCCGATTCCAATTCAATACAAATTTTTACGAATTTGGATTGAAATGAAATTGATAGTATCAACTTGAGATATTACGTTATTAAATTAGTAAGATCAAAATCTGATTTCAAATACGTTTTAAACTTAAATCTTACCAACACAGTTTTTAGCAACCTTTTTGAAGCCTTTTTTGCACTTGCAAGATATTTTCCCTCCTTTTTTTGATTTACATTTCCATCCTGCATTGAGAATAAATAGATAGAAGTGTGGAAAAAAGTGTGTTTACAACATGAAAAGCAAACTAGAAATAATAACTGCATGTTACACTTGCCAAAAATCCATCTTGGATCAACAAAAAAATATTTTTATTTTAATGGTGTCTCTGTTTATAGTTTTTTTATGGTTTTTTTTCCTTTTTTTTTGTTTTAACGTCATTTTCCCTTCATAGGGACTTAGATTTGGTAGTGAGGCATTTCTTATCCCGATGCCCTTCCTGACGCCAACCAATGGCTTTTCTTTTTTGAAGTTCCAAAGTCCAGGGCAATCGAACCCGGAACCTCTTGGTTACGGTGCAATTGCACTAACCATTACGCCACGCCTTCTCCTTTGTCTCACTTTATAATGAATTATCTAAATAACTGATATCTGTGAGTGATTTCAAAGTTTTTAACAGAAAATTACTTATTTTAACTTTACGTCTTTTTTATTTATCTCATTTATAGATTTTTATAGGTTCTTTGAATTATACCAAGATGTATTACAATTCTCAAGGCAATGTGTTTCTACTCACTGTATCTTCTTTATGTCAGCATAAAAATGGTAATTGTAACGTTATCTAATTGGAAACCTACATTTAAGTCTATATTGTCTTTGATACCTAATTGCAGAGTATCTGATGACTTTGAGTCTACTCCATTCCAGCTGATTTACGTGAAGCTTAATACCCGTAACTCTAGACCTTTTGTTTGTTTTGTTTTTCACTTGTTTTAACTTTTTCTGCCCATACTTCTCTCTAGCTAAATTTCGCGATCTACACATGACTCGTTGGTAGAACAGTTTTATAATGTATATTTTTTGTAAATATGTTTATACAGCTGAAACGATTGAAACGATTTATACAGCTGAAATACCATAATCTTAAGGAAGAGGTAACAAAACTGTGGAATCTTAGAAAGGCTAAAGTTATACCTGTTGTAATTGGAGCACTGGGAGCGGTATCTAAAGATTGTAAGAAACACCTGGAAAAGTTAACGGGCGATGCTAGATTAGAAATAATACAGAAAACAGCACTTTTGGGAACTGCAAGGATTTTAAGGAAAGTGCTCTTAATTTGAGAGCATAAAAGAAAAGAAGACCTAAAACCTTTGATAACTGGTTGTTTTCTGCTTTTAGGTTAGCACCGGATGGAAGATCTACCGAGAAAAATGAAAAACAAAATAATAATAATAATACGTATGACCTCTGATCTTAATTGATTGGTGGGGTACACGAACTAGTTTTGCTTGGTATTTATGAATGGGATAGATCAAACATTACCGCTCAAACCGCAGACTTGCCAGTCAGTTGTCTGACCTTAACCAGCTGTGCATGTCTCGAAAGGGCTGACACATCACGCGTTTCTGTTTAACGGGCAGGAGTAGTGGGGGAGCATCATATCGAGGTGTCGTGAGCGTGGATCTCTTGTTCTGAAGGGCTGAGTACCGAGTTCTTACTTTGTTACTTAGTCCTACGGTCTTGGGTGAAGCCTCGCTACGAAGACCGTTTTAAGAAGAATAGGTCACATAAACTGGGAAACCTAAACAGGCCCACCTGCAAGGTCATGTGCTGTTTCAATTAACATCAATATCGCACACACTTTGTTGTGATACCTGCACCCAGCTTACCCTTATCGGGCTATGAGTCGGATGGGTTTGCTGGGGTTTCTAGCCCTGAGCCCCCCCGTGGGCTCGTGTTGCTCCACCACTCAATAATAATAATAATAATAATAATAATAATGATGATGATTATGATGATAATAATAATAATAATGGATCAAAAAATCGAAAAGTAATTGAACTGGGCAGCTTCTAACGACAACATAGTAGAAGATGCAAAACTTGGGAATTTCTTCTTTTGATTGTTTGTATGGTTACCGCTTTGTAAAATGATTTTTACATTCCAATACTTCGTTGAATTAAAACTCATTTTGAAATGATTAGTTATAAAAAGTACGTTTGTCACAAAAATATATTCACAGATACAGAAGAGGATCCAATATTCTTTGCAGAGTTCCTAAAACAAATTCTCGTGGACATGAAAAGAAACAGGGCTGATAAGAAAAGGAAGAATCATACAGAAGGCAAAATAAATGAGTTTTTGCACAAAACGGAAAAAGGAAAGAAAAACAATTGTATCGTCCGTCGAGAAGAAATAAACGAGAGAACTTCATTTATTTTGCTCTGAAACCTAAAGAAACTATCTTTTTATTTTAAAAAATTGACGTCCAATATTTAAATTCCAATATCCTTTTCCCCAACAATTGGATTGGGACAGTGCCTATTATGGGACTTCATACGTTGGGGGGGGGGGCAAGAAATGGTGGTCTGTATTAAGCAGTATTTAATACCCCATTTTCAGTAAGCTTTAGTAGTTTGGTTTTGTGCTAAATTTATCTTTACTCAATTTTAAACAATTGCTACTCTTACCGGCGCAGGCTCCTTCAGTACACTGAATAACTTGTTTCTTTGCCCCAGGACAATCCTTCCCACCTGGCTTTGGAGGAGGATTGTTGCATTGACGAAAGCGCATTTTTTTCCCAGCATTACAAGTAACTGAACATGGCGACCATTTTTGCCAAGAAGACCACTTCCCATCAACTTTGAAATAAAGAAAAAGTTTTGATCAGTTATTGAAAAATAGTTAAATTTATTAATGTCAACTATAAAATTGTTGTCGACGTTCAACTTTTAAGCAACATGTGAATTTTGTCTGATATAAAGTTACGTACAGTTTAATTGCATATATTTTACTTTACTGATACTTCCGACTGCACCAATAATCACAGATACAGCTATCACACTTCTCATGTTTTAAATCGTCCTGATTCTTCTTTTCAAATCTTGATATTTCTCAACTTCCTCTTTTTTCCTGTCACTAGTCCTACCATTAACTGGCATCGCAATCTCAATGCTGATGCATTTTCTTTCATCTTTATTCACAACAACTATGTTTTGTCTCCTCGTCTCAATTAAATGGTCACACTGAATTTTTACGTCCCATAGCCGCTATATCTCGTAAATTCCATCTACACCCTCAATGGAGTGATTGTAGCATTTTTCTGTCCTTTCCAGATGGTATTTTATGCAAAAATGCAAAAATACACAATGCACGCAAAGTTGGCATGTCTCTCTTTATATTTTTTCTGTGCCATATTCTAGCACTCACTGACAATGTGAAGCAAAGTTTCCCCCTTCTCTTCCTCACATCCTACAAAATGGTTACTCAGCTGATTTCTAAATACAGTGTTTAACATAATTTGTTCGAAGAAGCTGTTCTTGTGCTGCATATAAAAATGACTCTGTTTGTATCTTCAGATCAGCTTTTCTCAGCCATTTCCATGTGTCCTTTGCGTCTGTGGATTCCGGAATTTCTCTAACAAAATGACCGTACATTCTTTTTTTTCCTTCCATCTTTGTTCCTTTTTTAATTTATTCCTTATTTATTTTGCTAATGACCTTTACTTTATTTCTTCTATTACAGTTGTGAGGCCTTTCTTTTTAGTGTCATAATTATCACCTAAATTGTTGACCTTCCTTTACCCTCTCATACCAGTCTCACTTCCTTTTTCTCCTTCAGGTATGTTGATATCTTTCTTTAACTTCTTTATATTTCCTTCTTTTAGTCACTTCCTCTATGGATACTGTTTCTTCCCTATCTTGACTTTTCTAAAAAAAAACAAACCCAAAGACTAACTGCTTCAATACGCTTATTAATCCTAGTGATATTTGCTGTCATAAGGTATTTAAAGGTTTTATTCACTTTTAGTGTTTTTTAATTTCTTCTGATCAACTTTTTAAAAGATAACGTTATTATTTGTTTCACCTGGTGTCATCAATCCTTTTATTTCATCAATGATCAATCGCTCCTCAGGTGTTATTTTTGTCTCTTTGCTAACTTCAGTTACAATGTCAGCCTCATTAATTCCATTAGTTCAATCTCAATATTCAACCTTGGCAATATTTCTCCCCTGCCATTAATATCATTAACTTCCTGCTGTTCTTCTTCACTCTGTTTTATCAATCTTCTCCTTCTGGCCTCTAATTCCACCTCTAATAACCAACCATTTTTTCTGATAACTCTCTGCCCAGGTCACAGTCTCTGTTTTCTGGTATTAAACATTCCCGCTGCCTACCATACTTTATACATCAGCTGACTACATCTCCTTATTGGCAGATCATTTTGATCAAAATAATTAGCACTATCGTTCGTTCGTTTTCGTGTCTCGGCTACAGATCTCTCTGCCCAGTAGCGGGCACATGATATTGCCGATGGTGTGGGCTCCTCTAAGTCAGCAAAGTTGCAATTTGGAACGTCTGGACATTGCAGGAGGTGGTCCATAGTCTGTATGGCATTACAGCTACAGGTGTCAGATTTTGATAATCCCATTCGTTTCATGACAGATTTGCATCTACCAGAACCAGCACGTAGCCGGTTTAGACTGCGCCACATTGTCCAGCCAAGATCGTGGCCAGTAGCAAGTTGTTCTTTGGGAACTACACCTCTGCTCTCAAAAGCTGTTGAGTTTGGTGATTCATCCCATAGTGCCTTCCACATGGTTTCTCGTTGAGATTGAGAAAATGAGATATTTTCATCTGGCATTGACAGGAAGCTATGTCTTGACTTCAGTCGAGTTAGAAGTGGACCATGGTTATGCAACGGGTTACGCTCATCGGTGATTTGTATTAATCGTTCTCGATTAGAGGCGGATGTCCTTCTCATATGTGGTGGGGCTATGCCTGACAGAGCATACAGAGTATGGACTGGTGTGGATCGTATTGTCCGTGTAATTATTCTATAAGTGTTATTGAGTGAAATATTAGCACTATAGGACCATTACATGACAACAATATTCATTTCTTTCGTCTACTTCATCCTAGCAGTCATTTGATTACGACCGGGTCTGCGCTGCTCGTCCACAGATCACCAGCAAAAAGAGGCACTTTCACATAAACGTTCCATGGCATTCATGTCGTTATTTACATTTCTGTTTGGGTTCATTTTCACTCATGATGAGATTAGTGATGACAGTTATCACAAGCACTGATGTTTTAATCGAGATACCATTTCTAGGAAGGTTGTCAACCAAGACATTGTTAAAGTGTGTTTTTATCCAATTGAACCCATCATATCGATTTACCCAATTTTCCATTTGCATCTTACTCTTCACAGCTAAGTATAGACTTAAGACAAACGTATTTCCCTCTGCCGCTTCCGGTTTTCATTTTATTCTGCTACATTCATAAATTGTAAAATGTCTGTAAATACCATCCTAATCTGGTTTTTCATTTGGTTGAATACACGTGGAAATGGATACCTGTAGTTTTTGTCACCTTTTTATGGCTTAAAAGGCTTCACGCCATGAAAAGGTACAATTATCAAGGCCAAATTTTCTTACAATATCACCACTAAATTTTTTACTATACTCTTGACTCCCTAGCTCAAAATTACCTTTTCCATCCATTACATATATACGTTTAATATTCAGTATTTGTAACAGTTATATTATTTAGTTTTTTAAAGAACAATAAGCACTCTTGATCCTAAAATATGAAAGATATTATATACAAGGTAAAAAATCTAGAACAATTTTCTTCTGGCACCAGTTCACAAAAATTTTGAAATTTGCTTTCACTTTTCACTACTACTGTTCTCTGAATCCCAAGTATCACTATCTTACCTCATCACTCTCGTCCGTTTGATAAAGCGTTTGAAAAACACGCAATACTTCTTTCATACCTCCACAAAAAACATCAGTTGTTACAGGATCATTCATTATATCATTGATATCAATCATAATATCATATCTTCCTAAGATCATATTTATTATTGTTACTATTAATAGTATTATTATGACTATAACTTTTAATGTTATTACCATAGCAAAACTTTTTTCCATCACCAGAGGATCCAGTGTTACATTTACACAAAGCAAGATAAGGAATGTCATTCTGAGCAGTGCACGTGCTTTTCTTATGAAGGCAAGGGCTACTTTCGGTTTCGCATATTGCCTTCTCTAAAAAGAGTAATACATAAGGATATATTATCAGTTTTGCAGTAAAAAGAGTGTACTATTAAACGTCTTTATTCTAAGAAAAATCAAAATACAGCAGAATGTTGGTAAAATAACCGAACATTTTCAGTGTTCTCCTTAAATGAAAAGCAAAACAATGTAGGTAACATCACAGCTACAAACGAGCGAGATATGTAAAGTGTTCATAAAATGTCCATAAAATGTCCATAAAATGTTCATAAAATGTCCATAAAATGTCCATAAAATGTCCATAAAATGTCTATAAAATGTCCTCCCAGTTATTGTTAGGTACCTAAAAATATGCTATTTCTCTACTAGATGTTGCTGCTGAAATTAAATAATAAATAAGTGTAATTTATTTTTCAAAGAATCTTTGCAATCACACAAGATTCTGTGAATACAAAAGATCTTTCTCTTTTGGTCATCTAATGTAATAATATCGTCATTATTTATAATGCAACAACCATACAGAAAACATAAAGATCAAGGGTCAGGTAATCAATTATTTGATATACTCTAATGATAATGTAAAAATGTGTATAATTGTTATCTCTGACATACGCCGTATGACCTCAAGGACTAAATACAGGCAATCCTTGAAAGGACACATCATTGAAGAGCCCAAAATCTAATTAAATTTTTACCTTTGATACATTCAATTCTCTTCTCTCTAAAATCTTTATTTACAATCTCATGCAATGCAAATGCCCCAACTTACATGCGACATTAATAAGACCTCAGACTTTAACAAAACACCTTCCTTTTATACCATGTATTTCTAAAACTCTTTAAAAATAAAATGTTTGAGTAAAAATGGTTTTCAAAATATTTTTTCGCACACATCACGGTATCAGTCATAGTACCACCTGTCATTATGCTCTTATAAACATCATTGGGTAACTTGACGAGTTTATCTCGGGCAATAGCCTTCTATGTCAAGTAATACTGTTTGGGAAGCCAATAAACGGTTATTTTGATAGATACTGTCTCCTTTTTTCATGTGCTTTAAGATTGCATTTCAGATTGAGCGATCCACAACTGAGGTACAACCTAGATAAAAATACCTTCGAATGTTGGTGATAGGCGGGAAAAACATGAAAGACATAAAACAGAATGCTGGCTAGCTTCGTCCCAAGCAATGATAGAATAAGATGTGCTAGTTAATAGTTAAATCAAGTAAAACCAACATCGGAGAGGTTTTTTATAACGGTTTATCTGAAGAGCGAAATTTGGTGAAAAGGAAAGCACTTCAAACATACATACGGTAATGTAAAATATATAGAAAGCCTTGATCCTAAGTCCCAGCATTTGTAGAAAATCAATTCTGACAGTGACGAAAATGCTTTTTTGTCTGGCTTCTAGATAATAAACTGTTTATTTTCAATACCTGGTTTTGGTATTGAGCTTAACTAGATTGCATTTGGTGTGCACCGGATGGATAGAAAGAAGGAGAAAAAAATTTATTACATTGGCATACGAAAAACAAAATTAAAGTATATATACGACATCCGCTTATTAATTATTTTCAATTGTGAATTAAACTAATAAGTGGTATATAAGTGGTATTGACTAAACGCATGAAACAAGGTCTGGTGCAGAAACAAGTGCTTATTTAAAAAAACAACTTTCGGAGCGACTATCTCCAATACAATCATAAGGTAGCAAATTTTGAAAATAAATTCAAGGTGAAAAAAAGTGTAGAAAAAACACATTGCAGTTATGTTGCCCAAACAACATGGACAGAATCAAAGCAAGAATGATTACTGCATACTAAACAGTGTTGCAAAGCACAATTATTTTCAGTTTTAAAGCCTTATATGAACAACCTTGTTATATAGAACTAGGGAAAAGCAATAAGTAAATAAATGGACAACAACAAGGAGGGAAAAACGAAGCTGTAGCACTAAAAACTTTCCAAAAATAAGTTTTCAGCAACCTGCAGTCTGGCATTGAGATTAATTCAAATCATGCCAGTAATGTATGAAAATAATGAGAACTATTTGTTGTTTGATCAAATTGTTGTATGTGAGATTTTTGTATTGGATATGTACCAGCTGTGATCACGAAAAAGACAAAAGAAGGAAGTCAGATATTGGAAAAAACGCAACGTTTTCTGGGATAGGTGGAGTAACTAGTGAGATGATCGCAATAATCATTATGATTAAAGACAATCACCAATGCAAGTCTAGAGGGTTGGATGCATTTAGAAAGTATAACCCGGAGTAAAAGAATAACCCAAGCAGTGCCCGGTTACTCTAATTAATTGTGTTTCTAAATTGACAAAGGTTTTATGAGAATAACTTAATTAGTACAGAACTTCGGAATTTGAAGATGTAAAATATAGTTTTGTACTTAAAAGCAGTGTAGCCAATTTGCAGGAGTACCTCTGGGACATCACAGGAAAAAGACAAAAGTACAAGAAAATATGAAGTTAGAATTGTTTGTAGTTTTTAATCAGCCATTCAACACAGTAAGTCTTCTCTGGTATAGGAAGTTGAATTCAGGTACCTCGACATTTTTTTTATAATGTTGATAAACCTGTTTTCAACACTATAAGGTTTTTTTTATAGCCTACGTTCTTTTCTATTGGAGTAGCGGAACAACGATTAACATTATATTACAAAAGAATGGCAACAAAGAGATGCCCCTGGGGTTGAGGATAAGAATGTGATAATTGGGCCTAAAGAAGATCACTAATCAAAGATGCCATATACAAAAGATATTTGAAGACGTTAAGTAAAAAGTAACAAGTAGCGTTACGCATTTTTTCATTGACAATTGCTACGCCTGCTTCAAATTCTTCAGAAAAATTCAACCAAAATTTGGTTTGGTAGTACACATTTAATAAATTTCTAGTTAGATAGGATGATGAATGTAGATATTTCCAAGTCTCCTTTGTTATTTATTCCTGGTGGCAAAGAAATCATGAGAAAGGCAGAACTAAAAGAAAGAGCTGGATATCTTACTTTAGGTACAAGGTTTGAAGTATCTTATATCGACAAAAATACGTTTTTCAACAAACAAAGAAGATGTGTTATTCCGGGTCACAATACCTGAAAAAAAAGCAATGGTCTTTAATTTAGCATAATCCTGCACAGATTTCTGCCATGTTATCAGAAAAACGAAAATGCATAAATAAAAGTAGCGAACTTTTGAAAAGGTTTGGTTATTCAGTATCGCTGAAAAATACAAGCACTTCATGGACGAGCGTCACACTAGCTTAAAAGCTTTGTTGACATTTGGCAAAAATATTAAATCTGGATTGTGGTCAGGTGTAGTCGTGAAAATTTGACTTCAAAATGGCGAGATCAAAGAACATTTATAGCTCTTAACTTCCCCGCTTGAAAATGTGTTTTTGAAGACTTCTAGCTTTGTTGACATTTGGCAAAATTTTTAAATCTGGAGTGTGGTCAGGTGTAGTCGTGAAAATTGGACTTCAAAATGGCGAGATCAAAGAACACTTATAGCTCTTAACTTCTCTGCTTGAAAATGTGTTTTTGAAGACTTCTAAGGTTCAAATAAAAACCTCTGGGGTTGGTTGAAAAGGAAGTTGATAACATCGAGATACTTTATTAAACATCAAACATCGTACGTTAAATTAAAGACATCAAAGAGGAGATGTTAAGCAACGTGTTGTAGAGAAATGACCTGTTGATCGAACCATCGTGCTCTGGTCGTCTTCTGGTATTTTAACTCTGTTATTTGTTTTCATATTAAAAGCTATCTTGTCAAAAATGTTTTTTCTTACTTTTTTGGAAATAAATGAGAGCTCTTATATGTACAGAATTTAAGATTTCGTGTTCTAAAAACATGGGAAAAATAACAGTTTTATAATATTGCATCCAAAAGTGAAGATGAAGGCAATACACCTTAAAAGATGAGATGAAGACCTAGATTTTCGAATTCTGATCAGCAGAGCTTTATTAAAACCTCCATTTAGTAAACATAAACTGGCCGTTTTTGAAATACAAGAATAGAAATATAGACATGATACAGGTGATGATGTTGTCAATGATTAATAAACAATCTTTTTATACTAGCAACTATCTTAAAATTGGAAGAAGTAGATTATACTTTTATTTAATAAAGATTCACATGCGTACCGAATTAACCCGTTTATATATAAACATGTATACATACATATATACACATATACATATATACACATAAACATATATACACATATACATATATACACGTATACATATATACACATATTTACATATATATACATATTTACATATATACACATATTTACATATATATACATATATACACAGATACATATATATATATATATATGCATATACGGGAACAAGAATATACGTACCACACACTTGCTTTCTGTGCAACTTGTAAAAAGTCTTGGAATTTTCACATGTTATCGTATTTCTCCTGCCTCCCTTTAAACCACGTAACTTCTTAGACAAGTATGTTCCTGGGTGTCGCATTTCTATCCAAAGCCAAAACATTGTGCAGTCACATTTAAAGTTGATATTGCTGAGATGCCTGTTGAAAAGTAAAGATTATATTTGATGTTTAGTTATTTTAAAGCTCGTTCAGAAAAATTAACCACGATAAAATCTAAT
>RDPX01000250.1:1152502-1177153 GCA_003991215.1 Morbakka virulenta
TGACCTTTTTGTTGTAAATTCTCTCACAATAATAACTCTATGAAGCTTTTATCTTATGTTTTGTGATTAATTCAATCAATTTAGTTGTACACATATATGTATATATTTATTTTTTATTTTTTTATTATATTTATTCATTTCTTGAATTTACATCTTCTTTTTTTTAATCGTCCAAAAACACATACGAAGAAACGAATTTATAAAGAAAAAGAAACACGGAGAGTTTACTTTGTCTTTGCATCTAATCCTCCATTCAACTTGTTATTTTGACTCGTACTGTAACTATAATCCTGCAAGTTTAAAATTTACTGTGTAACAGCTTATCGTATATTCAGAAATTGTACATAATATAACAAAAATTATCACAACTTTATATAAATATATATTATATATTATATATAAATATTATATATAAATATTATATATATATATATATGTATAAAATATTTTTCTTGATCACACTTGGTTTTCTGTGCTTGGTTTTCTGTGTTTTAGGATGAAAACGTTTAGACCAGCTAGAGTTCAATGACATCAGGCAAACACTACAAGTATCGATATCAATATATACAAACACAAATAAGCAATTTACAGATAAAAACCAGCAATAAAAACAAGTTGTTTTCACATGCATTTTACGTATTCCACAATGCAAGTGGCTCGAAAGTCGTCTCAAATTTCTGACCTCGATGGCCAGCAGTACTGATAAGCCCTGTTATAGGCTGAAACAGGTCCATATGAAAAATAAAAAAATTCCGTCCTCTATTACCCCTGCACTTTTTCAATCTTCTTATCTTGTCTTGCGTTTGCCCAATATCTTCTTTTTCTCTTCTGTCTATCGGATTGGTTGATGATTGATTGGCAGACGTAATTATATAACTTGTCGGGTGCTCAGTGATTTCGCCCTTTCGCCACCCTTTGGATTTGTCTGGAGGTTGCATCTGTTAGTCATATATTTTGCGTATATGTATGTATGTGTATATGTATGAATATATGTATATGAATATATAAAAAATCTATATACATATATAAATTTTTTTCCAGTTATCAAGTCGCCTCAAGAGTTGTAATAAATTATATGTTACTACATGTTATATTGAGTGTATATTTTGTATATGTGCAATGAATATACTTTAACTCTAGTAAGGTCTGAAGTACGCTACAAGAGCTATCTATAACAAATTACTTTCAGTACTAAATATAATACATCATGTTTCCCTGGTTGATTATGTAATAGGACGTTTCATTGACTGATATCTTTGCAGTTTTTTGCTGATTTTTTTCTTATTTGTCAATAAAAATCATCAATAGGTTTGTTAATACTGTTATTTATTACATCACTTTACCCGGCTTTCCACTATACAGATAGAAAATAAAAGAATACATACTAAATAAAATAACAATATTCTACAATAATTCAAATTACTAACATCTCCTTGAGTGGCAAGTATTTTATCATAGAATAACGAAGGTAGTTCTGTGGCTTCCCCTTTTTTCCTTTTCCTTTGGTGAAAGTGAGTCCATTGAGGTGGCTGTTAACAAAAAAGAATGCATGCTTTTAATTGATCATGGAGGAAAAATGTCCCCTGAGAATTTCCCCAAGTTGAACCCCCTCTCTAAAGTCTTCTATGACAGTTCTTCCCATACAATTTCTCTCCTAAAAAATTACCCACCAGAAAATTGTTTGAGGTGAAACATTTTCCACAGGTTAAAGAGAGCAATTGTTTAGAGAAAGGTTTTTTGGAAGGATTTACCTTGTCAAATCTTTCTAAAACAATGCAATTTTTAATCTTTGAGAAAACAAAATCTCAAAGCAGATAAGGAATCCCAGTAACAAAAGTACCATGACTTAGGAGCCATTCACAAAGGACATCCAATAAAAATCTTGGAATTTCAGACCCCCTTTCCCTGTTTTGTCCTCTGTTATCTGACGTTAATTAAATTCCTCAGCTCTTCGGAC
The DNA here is from genome assembly GCA_003991215.1 of Morbakka virulenta. Classification (NCBI taxonomy): domain Eukaryota; kingdom Metazoa; phylum Cnidaria; class Cubozoa; order Carybdeida; family Carukiidae; genus Morbakka; species Morbakka virulenta. The sequence continues at coordinate 1,154,460 of RDPX01000250.1, forward strand.
ACCGAAGGTCAGTTTTCCATCAGTCCCCAACGAATCCTTACATTAGAAAGTACTTCTGACAATGAATGATCGAGTAGGCACTGATGTGCTTCGTTTAAATGATTCTTTATAAGGAGGAGCAATTGTTTTGGAGGCTCAAATTCAAATTGTAGAACTTAAGCAAAATGAAAGCAAGAATCAGCTTGCTAGTTACAACTAAACAACCATTAAAAATAGGCACTTGAGGCACCGTAGTCCGAAATGCTTAAAGAATACAAGTTTTCATTTAAACATAAAATGTTTTTCTCTCTGTCTCACCAATAAAGTACAAATTTATTTATCTTTCCACTACATCGAGGACCATATTCAAGAAAGGTGAATATTCTTTCGTTTACAGGAATAAAGCTGCAATTTATATCTAACAAATGCTGTACAACAAAAGAAAACAATGAATACAAATTTCGATTTTGTCTGAATTATTTGGCCTTGTCTCAGTTTACTCTTAATCTAACACATTAACTTCTGTAGAGTGGTATTTATGGAAGACATTCACAGTTACGATTCGTGCTGCGTTACTGGGAGTAGTGAAGATCCTTTTGCATTTTTAAAGACTGCTTTGGTATCTGCCATCACCATGCGTTTCACTTGAACTGATAGACAGCACAAATAGTATGAAGAATCATCTCCCTCCTTGCCATTAGGCCTCAAATGTGAAAACACCATTATTTTTATCAACGTTATGTAGATATGTTTTGGTATATATATGTATATATATTGGTATAGATATGGGTAACTCCACAATGCTGGGCAACCAAAAGACTGTAAAGACATCTTTCCCTTAGAACTTGGCTGATATTTGATCTTATGTTCTTTCGGCAGGAGATAATATTACATTGGAAAATCTGAAGGCAGCATTTCAATATTCTACAATAATCTTTATCCTGGACATAAGTAAGGGGATTAATCACCTTTGGTTTATTGTTTGGCAAGCTAGTAGGCATTACAAGCATTTCACCAAATGATAGTCACTTTCTATGCTGTTTCATATTTCACAAAGATTTTCACAACATTTTTGAAAGTTCTTTATCTCAAAATCAATGTCGAATGGATTGCTTGAATCATCTAAACTATCCATCTGATGACTTGTATATCTTGTCAGTTTTAAGCCTGTAGTTAGGAGCTTCCATTTTAACAAAGGCGTCATAAAGGGAATGTTTCCAAGAACTATTCTAGATGACAGTAGCTTCTAAATACTAGGACTACTCCTTAAAAGACGTGTCTTGAAATTCATACAAACCAATAACCAATAAAATTTCAGACACGTTTCTGTTTGAATACACCAATAGATTTATTGTCAATTGATTTATAATACTCGTCAATAGTGGTGCTTGCTTATTTCATGCAGTAAGTTCGATCAGTGTGTGATCTTTGTCATCTTGTCAGTGAAAGAAGTCAAATTTGGCCTAAGAAGGGGTGCAAGATCTTTTCATTGACTTGGCAGCAAATCTATCATCATTTTTCCTTTCCATTGGTGGTGCTACTTAATTTAACTAGGACGTTCGTAATATGTTGTCTTTTTACTGAGATGTTCAATTGTTGGACAGCTTGTATTATTTTACTTCACTTTCTATTATCAGAATCATATCCTAAGATAGCAGCCTGAAGCATCCTACCATCCTAAGCATAAGCTGACAACCTGACAATTTTCCAGCAATTACAGGCTTTTCCTCCAATATTTGTTCGAATAGTTTTCTTTTCTGATCTTGACTGCTCTTTTCCTTTAGCTTCTTACTTCAGGTTTAACTTTTCTGTTCAGGATTTTCTGTCTCTCTTTTGTTTGGAATTTAATTATTTTTAATATTCCCTGTCAGTTTTCCACTATACGATTGTCTACGTCATAAGCTTATACAATGTTGGTCATCTGATTGATTTTAAACATGAGTTTCCCCTTAGCAGATGTAAGCCTTGATGGGGAATGAAGAATAGTTTTGAAGTGGTCTTCCTCCTTTGCTATTCCTTATCTTCACTGCAGCAACTTGACGAGGATAATTGTAGGTCTTGTGATTACAGAAATTTGACAGCCATAATAGTTCTAAAACAAATCAAGAAAAAAACCTTGAAAAATGCATAATCAGTTATCAAGTCCTTGTACTGTACATCACAGAGAATAGGAATCCAATAGTTTATCAAAACACACCGGTGGCTCCTTTAAAACGGAACAAAAATAATATCTTTAGCTCTTATTTTTATTTCTGAAAAGTTAAATTATTGCAACGTGAAATCTGCTCTTTGACGCTCTATAAGGGCGTTCTATCTCAAGAACCCATTTCATGTGAATACTGAATACTGCCAATGAAAAAGTTGGATATCAGATAGCCTACCATCCCCAGTGGCTACAACCCTTGTCTGGCGTAAAATGCAGCCTTTCAGTGATGTTACGTGATTAAGCAGATTTCGTATTCATTGTTTAAGTAACTTCCTGCCTGGAATACACTGTATGGCAAGTAACTGTGACGTCATTACAAATTTTTTTTCCGTCCCAGCTGTTACGTTTTTTACTCAACAGTGTTTATAAAATGTGGAATAAAAAGTCACAAAAAATATTTTACAAAATTTGTGAGAGCAGGCCACAATTGATTTGCTATACATTTGAAGCACGTAGACCCACCATCCCCCCCCCAAAAAAAAATGCAGAGGAGTGTGGGGAGAGAGAAACCAGCTTAAGCAGAGATAAGACTTAAGAGTTGCATTTTCACTGAAATAAGTTAAGGGAATAGTATATGGATATAATTTTTTAGTACTAATTCCATCCTAATACGAGGAAATGAAAATATGTATGAAACTATCGTCTGCAGTATATGTGTCAGATTCATTTATAACCTAAATGTCGTAAGCAAACAAAATCTATGCCTGGGTTTACCAGTTTAGATTGCCTATCCTACCACGAGAGGGATGGATGGCTTATTTTTTGTATCGATTATTTATCCATAAATAGGAAATTTTAACAGATTTTTGTATTATTTCCTATTTTTTCAACTTCTAACTGATCCGCATCTCGCTGAATTAATCTCCAACCAAAGTATTGCTTAAGAATAAAACCCCTGCTTTAACTTCGCATAGACACCCCTAAGATTTTGAAATACCAGGTCTGGCAAGATTGTCTGTCTCGTGGAGAAGAGGGCCTCTTTAGCCCTGCCTTACAGCATTCAAGAGATAAAAGCAATAGTGGTGGTGTCACTTCGTCACAACTCCTCTTTTATATTAGCAATAAGTAATAGAGATTGTCTGTAGTCGCTGACAATGTCTACCACACAATGCCAGATTAGCATAACACTTAATTTTGGTTATGCAGCTTGGGATGAATTTTAAGGATTTCTTAGTGATTTTACTTGGAATTCAGTCTTTAGGAAATCAGTTTTTGTCGCCGCATCTAAATTCACAGAATGGCCTCATGTTGGTATTGAAACATATGTACACAGTTGTAATTACAAACTCAAGTCTCATTCACCCCGACGGCTCAATACTGATTGTTTTTCTGCCTTTGCTAATCGCAATCATTCCTGTTGTCAACGTGATGGAACTGGTGGATCTCAAGTTCTTTTCATGCAGGGCAGCACTGTTTCTAAAAAGTAGCTTTCTGGTGCCAACTATTGTTATGCTGAGTGAGTTAGTAAATACATATTTTTTTAAATCCTTGGAAGTCGAGACTTCTGGAAGATCAACAATAGTGTTTTGCAGTTCAGCAATTCGATTACTATTTCCCTTATTGATAGTCTTCGGTTTCCTATATATTCTTAGGAAAAGAATTATCTCTTTGTCAACTTGTTTTCTGCAAATTCTTTTCTAATTGACACTTGTGTTTCTTTGCCAGTGCTCCCTTTGGAAACTAATCCGATTTTGGACTCGATCAATCTGAGGTCCCTGGTCTTGATTCAATGTTTATCGTTTTTTTAAAGAATGTGTATTTGAGTTATCTATCTCCTTGTTTTCCAAACCATTCAACCGTTGCCCATTCGAGCCTTGCTCACCGTCTTCCTGGAATGTTTCTTTGATGTTGTCTTTGTCTTCAAGAATCAAGGTTATCCATCTGTTATATTGACCTGAATTTCTACGTTCTTTTATTAGTAAGGATTTTGAGCAACTTAAAAACAATGAACTACATAACGTCATGTAGATTTTTTTTTTGTTATTGAGTTTACTTATTGATTTATGGATACGTGTATTGAAGAACATGCTGTTGCTCTGGATATTTCTATGGTAAGTATTTGATAAGATGTGACATACTTCCTTAGATTTATTTTTTTAGGATTTTTGAGAGCATTTTAGGTATCATTCAGTCCTTTCTCCGAGATCGTAAAATGCGTATCACAGTCGATGAAATTACACCTGATGAATATTTCATTAATATTGGTGTTCCTCAACGTTTAATTCTTAGTTCTTCCCTCTTTCTTCTTTAAAACAATGATCTTCGTGGTAACTTTCTTCAGTTAACCATTATCTATGCCAATGACACTACCTTGTATTCTGACATTGACAACTCAGCAGATTCAAGCGAAACTTGACGAAAATGTAGAATTTTATCTTTTGGCTGTCGGAAAATATGGGAGAATGTGGCTGGCTTTCTCAAACTAGGAAAAATACAAATGATGTTGTTCCATTCATTTACAATCATTCTGATGTAAACTCTGTTGAAATTGCTTTCTTTCTTTTGGAATGTGCATTTGTAAGTCTGCTTTGTTTGTATTTTCACCAGATTTTACCTGGGGTTTTAATATTTAATTTATGAGTATTCAGAAGACTTAGATTTCCACAGAAACACTTCTCAGAGAAAGGAGCAAAAACTGCGTAAGGATAAAGTCGTTAACAAACGAGTCACAGGGGATGCAACAAACTGTGGTAGTACCAACCTGGAAACTCCATTAAAACACTTTTCATTATATTAATAATTGAAAAGACAAGCCACACTTCGTTGACGAAACAAAGGTTGAAGTGCAGCAGTTAGTTTTGGGCCAATCACGTTACTAATCCGTATTTAAACACGATCAAAAGCACCAGAAAAAGATGAGAAGCACCTTTCCAGATACGACAAAAGTATTCCATGCAAGGATGAATGTTAGATTTATGGAGATACAAAATACCCTTAGGTGTAAGGTACTATCTAGCATCATACAAAGAAACAAACATTTTAAACTGTTTAATGTTTTTGAAGTCCAACGTCAATTCTTATCTCTTGGCCCCAACCTTTTCCCCCCTATTTTGTCCACAGTTCCTCACTTAGTGTTCTTATTCCTTGTATGGATCTTAACCGTATAAAAAAAGAAGATATAAAAAACAACCAATATTTCTCATTATTTTATCCTGAGCATGAGGTTTTGCCAACAATGATTTTCTGAAGTCCAGTTTGATCCACAAAATTGTTCATTTTTACACTTGTTAACTTGCCCAACTCAACTATTTTAGGAATTTAGAATCAGAAAGCTACTTGAAGACGCCTTGCACTTCGTTATTGTACATACATTTTCTGTAGGAATTCATGATCCCAGGCAAAAATCCCATTCTTAAATACCGTGACTTCAACTATAAACAAAGAAATTACTTACTTCTATGGTGGGAATAACAGCATTTCAGGTATTCAGCAACAAGTGTTTTACAATTGGAGTTTTAATATGAGTTGAACTGGGGGTAAAATCAGCAGTGGATTTTACACAAAAGGATACAAGCGTGAATATTTAAAGAAAATCAATTTCTATAGATCAATGATGGACTAGGTTTTCTGACAAAATCGAAAGGGAATAAAATATTATATATATGATATAAATTATATATATGATATTTATTATATATATCATATATATTATATATATCATATATATTATATATATATCATATATATATATATCAGATATATCAGATATATACATATATATATATATATATCCTTTTTTAGATATTCTTTTAGATCGGATGATGAGAAAATCCTTCTCAAAATATATTATTAATGAAATGATAAATGCGTTGTTGGTTTGATTGATTTAAATAAAATATCAGTTTGGACTTTTAAAAATAAATAAGATAATTTAAAATAAATTTCGGTTTTTAAAGTAGTACTTTTCCTTTGTAAATAAACTGGATATTTATTAAAATTCCTGATTCCTATACCTCTAAAATACAATTCGATTGAAAAAGAAAATAATTAAATAAACATAAGTATTCTATTTACTTTTTNTTATATATATCATATATATTATATATATCATATATATATATCAGATATATCAGATATATACATATATATATATATCTATCTATCAGATATATCAGATATATACATATATATATATATATCTATCAGATATATCAGATATATCAGATATATACATATATATATATATATATATCCTTTTTTAGATATTCTTTTAGATCGGATGATGAGAAAATCCTTCTCAAAATATATTATTAATGAAATGATAAATGCGTTGTTGGTTTGATTGATTTAAATAAAATATCAGTTTGGACTTTTAAAAATAAATAAGATAATTTAAAATAAATTTCGGTTTTTAAAGTAGTACTTTTCCTTTGTAAATAAACTGGATATTTATTAAAAGTCCTGATTCCTATACCTCTAAAATACAATTCGATTGAAAAAGAAAATAATTAAATAAACATAAGTATTCTATTTACATTTTCAAAACATTGGTAACACTCACCAGTACTGTTATCTTCCTTCAAGCTTTGTTTCTCCAATGCCTTCGCAAAAAATTTTTAAAAAGACCTGGTTACTTTTCACAGCTTTTACCATTAAGACTGTTAATCGTTATCGCAAATGTGGGTTTGACCTTTTGTTGGTTGCTCTATTTTACTTGTGTTTAGAGAAACCTTCTGCAGCCAAGCTTGTGAATTCTCCTCCAAGTTGGTATTCTTTCGCTGCCTTACAGTACTGGTAAATTTTCATTTATATCGTAACAATCATGAAACTGTCGTAAATTTCCGAATTCACAAAAAAGTTCAATTGATGCATAATACACTGATTAATTTCGAATAAAAAAACAATTATTACCTTTACTTGCCAAAATCTCTCTGTTTTTACCACTGATGGTGTCTTTCTTGGTGGTGCTGCTATTATTTCGATGTCAAGTATTAAATTCACTCCTATTTACATTACCACTACAGTTTCTTAAATAATTGCTAGCACCACAGCCATTACAACCACTACTATTAATAATCTAATCCTACTGCTCCTCTTCTTTCTATTAGCTAATACCAGTACTAGTGTTAGTAGTAGTACGCATAAACTGTCATTTACTTCTACTCTTTATTTCTACTATTCTTTACTACTATTCACTTTTATATACTTCGTTACTACGTTTTACTACACCCATTAACTCCTTCTATTTCAAAACATTACTGCTGTCGTTGCAACACCATAAATAGGCTAAAAGAACGCCAAGGTAAACTTTTAGATGTGATTGATTATTTTAGCACATAATATTAGCTCCTTTTGTTCGAGCTAAATACCATTTCATTTGAAATGTAAGGAGGCATGGCCAGTTTCTAGCTAATAATTATGGAAAGAAAGTAAAGAGGTGAATGAAAAGCAATCAAACCATATGTTAGGCATATTCTCACAACTGATATCTCTGCTTTAAGAAAGATCCCATTGTTTAAATATTCTGGTCTAATTTTTATTTGAGTTTTATTGCTTTGACTGCACGATTCCCCTGTTTTGGGATATTTAAGACCATTTTCCTAGCCCAACTAACATCCTGCTAATGCTGCTTGTAGTGTTGCAGTCATGACTAAAGACATCCAAAGGGGAAGATAATTTACAAAATTCTACAGGAAGCTGTAATTTAGGTTTATATCTCACCTTATGTTACATTATGCTATCAGAATCTTCGGGAAAGAAAGGAGTTTAATGGCATGGTCTCAAACAGTCGGTTGTCAAAAGTTGATTTTGCTGTTTGTTTTTAGGTGATATCTTTGATTTTTTAGTACTTGAACTGAATCAAATAATTTTTCTGAGCACTTTTGCATGGCAATCACATTAAGAGTTAACCAACATGTACAGTAAGATGATATAGACTATATTATCACAGACCTCATGAGTTACGGTGGAGTTCCTGTAGAAAAAAATTTTCTCTCGTTATTGGACAGTATTGCCCTTTCTACATACAGAGTAAATAAATCAAAGAAATAGGCAATCAGATAAAAGTAAATTTTCTTACAGCCGTGACACCTTTAAGTGATAAAAAATTTTCTCTGGTAATTTGTCAATAAGCATGTAATCCAATTTCCTGAAATAAAATAAGTTATAGTGTAGGATTCGTATTAGAAGATAAAATCATAATTTAAATATCAACCTCTGACATAAGTGCATTTAATATAGCTGTGTTATATTGTCTAAAACCATTCTAAACCAAACTTACTTTTGCTCACAATTCTTAAGCTGTGGATCTGTTTTACTGTTTTATAACTTTTCTTAACTTGTAACCTGAGCTTCTTTCAATCTTTTTTGTTAATAGATTATCTTTAAATAATAATAATAATAATAATAATGATGATAATGATATTGATAATGGTAATAATAATAATAATAATAATAATAATAATAATACCTCTTCCTCCCCATGCCACTCCCNGATATTTAAGACCATTTTCCTAGCCCAACTAACATCCTGCTAATGCTGCTTGTAGTGTTGCAGTCATGACTAAAGACATCCAAAGGGGAAGATAATTTACAAAATTCTACAGGGAGCTGTAATTTAGGTTTATATCTCACCTTATGTTACATTATGCTATCAGAATCTTCGGGAAAGAAAGGAGTTTAATGGCATGGTCTCAAACAGTCGGTTGTCAAAAGTTGATTTTGCTGTTTGTTTTTAGGTGATATCTTTGATTTTTTAGTACTTGAACTGAATCAAATAATTTTTCTGAGCACTTTTGCATGGCAATCACATTAAGAGTTAACCAACATGTACAGTAAGATGATATAGACTATATTATCACAGACCTCATGAGTTACGGTGGAGTTCCTGTAGAAAAAAATTTTCTCTCGTTATTGGACAGTATTGCCCTTTCTACATACAGAGTAAATAAATCAAAGAAATAGGCAATCAGATAAAAGTAAATTTTCTTACAGCCGTGACACCTTTAAGTGATAAAAAATTTTCTCTGGTAATTTGTCAATAAGCATGTAATCCAATTTCCTGAAATAAAATAAGTTATAGTGTAGGATTCGTATTAGAAGATAAAATCATAATTTAAATATCAACCTCTGACATAAGTGCATTTAATATAGCTGTGTTATATTGTCTAAAACCATTCTAAACCAAACTTACTTTTGCTCACAATTCTTAAGCTGTGGATCTGTTTTACTGTTTTATAACTTTTCTTAACTTGTAACCTGAGCTTCTTTCAATCTTTTTTGTTAATAGATTATCTTTAAATAATAATAATAATAATAATAATGATGATAATGATATTGATAATGGTAATAATAATAATAATAATAATAATAATAATAATACCTCTTCCTCCCCATGCCACTCCCTCTCTCTCTCCCTCTCTCTCTCTCTCTCTCTCTCTCTCTCTCTGTCTCTCTGTCTCTTTCTCTTTCTCTCTCTCTTTAAGGTCAGAAGCGTAGGATTATTAAAAATAGCAGGGAAAATGGTGAAAATTCGAAAATAACAATCCGATACCAGAGGAACTATGGCTTGTAGTAGTTAACGTACTACAAACCACAGTTAATATTGTTAATATCGCAACTAATATTGTCTACTTGAGTAGACAATATTAGTTGCGAACATGGTGGCAATGCACTCTTTACAGTAACAAAAATAAAGTGTTAGCTTGCAATTTACTTTATATGGTAACGCAGTACTGCTAATATAACGATTTGTGAAAGTTCTTGTATATTGTTTAATATTCTACATAATTCCTTGCTGCATTTGCTTTGAAATGTAAATTGTTGACCGACACGCTGGTCCCTATATTGTGCTCTGATGGTTGAGTAGTCTTTTGTCAGACTAATTTCGCTAGATCCTTTTTGACTGCTTTTCTCCTAGTAATCATTAGCTTTCCTATTTTTCTTTTCCGATTTAGGGTGCTTTAGACGGCGAGCTTAAGAATTCTTTTCATTCGTGATTCTCGTTTTCTGTAATAGGCTGAGAAAAGTCCATCACTTTTGGTGGCCTGCTGTCCAAAACAATTGTAAATTATAAACAAATTATTTTTGTTTGGTAAGAGGAGGCGATGAAAATTGGATATAAGTTGCCTCTAACGTCTCCAAATAAAAAGTAGACCTAGCTCGGCCAATCATTTCGAACTGATTTATCTCGAAATTTTCACTGGATTTGCGCTTTAGCAGCAAATTCTGTGCTTTAGCACAATCAGAATTTATAATTTTGCTCGTACACTTGAAATTACTTTTTGGTTGAGCTCGACAACAACGGAATTTTTCTCTATAAACACTGGTTACATGCTGTTTTATTCTATCTAGCAGCCTTAAGAATGTACAGCCTACGTACCTGGCATCACGCCGACACTTGAACTCATACGCCACTATAGCTAAATTTTTGTAGACTAAGGAAGAGTATTGAGCCAGCTTAAACTATCTTTAGATATAGTAGTTCGATAACATTCAGAAACTACCCTGGTAATTTGATTTTCACGTTTAGTAGAAAACAGTCCTATCCAGGGCAGATTGAGGTATATAGAGCAATTTTTTATACGTCCTATTAAAAGCAATTATTATATTTGATATTTTTGTAAAAGATTTGCCCAAATCTGGAGCTGCGATATTCTTGATTTTGTAAAAAGTTGCTTCCTGATATTTTTTCGTGAACATTGATACAAAGCTACCTTCTTACCATCCTTCTACAAATATCCATCTATCTTCATTAGCCCCGGGGTTTTTATGTTTCTCTTATGATTGTATGGTTCATATCTGTATTTCATTACTCGTATTACAATGGCAAAAGGTTTTGCGTGTCATGTTGTGTGGCTCTGGTAACCTTATTTGACAATTAACTAACTTTGACAAATTGAATATTTCCTTTTTCATTTAAACTGTATAGTGTTTTTTTTTACTGCGCCACTCAAAAATTTCTTAACTTTGCTATCCCACATGTTCACTGTACTAAAATCTTACTGAATTTAAGGATAATCTAAATTATACTCACAGCAGCATTAGTTGCATTCCAGTAAATATTTGTGGGTGCAATTTTATTGACCCCTTGCAACGTCTTTTCGTGCAGCAAGATGGTGCTGGGCAACTACAACACAAGTACTTTAAGTATCTAAAGAAAAAGAATGGCAAAATATTGTAGATGATCAAATTTACAGAACATTTTACAATAGCATCCCATTATTTTTTACTCATCATTTCAACATTGATATGAAGGTTAGAGCAGATAGGTGCATATACGTGCTATGGTTCGTTGCAATACGGAAGCTCAAGTTTGCCAAAAATTAGGAAAATAAAACTAGACTATAATCTGGGGTCAAGCATCCAAATTGAAAATTTCAAATCATGAAATTCTTGTGTACAACCTTTCAACAAAAAATTATATTAGTGGATTGGAATTACAGATGGGTTTAATATACATTCTTAATATGGCGCAACTCCTATTTCTTTTCCTCTAAGAGAGCTATCCATTATTTGAAAAGATTGTTGGGAGAAAATTTTAAGAGTGTACTTTGGTTCAAAATTAAATACTTATTGAGTATTAAAACGTACAAAAAATTCCATGGAAAAAACGTGCTTCTGCATAAGAATATCTTTCATTTCGGACAAATGTATACCTGATATATATCAAGAGCAATTCCAAGACCAAATAGATAAATTAAAACACGTATCCCTTGATTTGACAATCAATACAATCTTCAAGAGGAAATAAAAGATTGCCTTTTGCAATTACTAATCCGAGCGCATCATGACAGAGCTGAGTGATAACCCTACAAGAGATGTAACCTACTATCGATATCGACTTGAAACTGTCGACCCCATGATAAACTCATGGGGTCTATCTACGATAATTTTAAGTCTACAAAAGGGGATCGAAACCATCGTCAATGGATGGAAAACTGCAGGCTTCACACAAGCAGTGGTAGATGCCAGAAACAACACCGGACGTTCCCTAAACCCATTTAGTTAGGCGTTGTAATTTTTACAGAAAAGGATTATGAAAGGAAAAATAGAAAATCAATAAAATTTTTCTAACCGCGTTAATTTTCTCCCGCGTTATGTAAAAATTGAAAAAACAGCGTTAATTTTGTCCGTTTTAAAGGAAAATGAGTTTTTTCCGCGTTAATTTTTTCCTGCGTTTATTTTTTGGCGTTAATTTCATCATTCGTTAATTTTGTATAATAAGGTATATGCTATGACACGTTTTGTTGGCGTTAATAAATTCTTTTAAAAGCAACCAACTTGTACGTTTATCGGAAGGATAAACAAGTGGTTAAAACTCGAAAATCTGTTTTTAGTTCTTGCTCATTTAAAGCTGAGTATCATTGCAGAAATTACGGAAGTGGCATTTATAGTGACTGAAAGCCCTTTTCAAGCTTATATATAAAATTTATATAGAGTAAAATATGTAAAAGCAGTTCCTGTTAATCTTTTCATGAAGTTGGGTAGAATACAAATTGAGAATTATTGTGTTACTTGGCAAAACGTGGCTGTGCTATAACTCCCATTATTGGGACATCACATCACACGGTTCTGGAATATATCCAATTTGTTAAAGAACAGAGAGTTCCAGTTGACACATTCAAAGCCATAGGATATATCACGTGATACTTAGACCTGGTTGATTTTGAAGTATACATGATCCGATCATACAAAAATCATGGATCTTTTGCAAGTCCCAAGGCTATCTTTTTTCTCTGTTATTGTCGAAAGTAAAGTTTTGAAATTCTACTGCTCTCTAAGTGAACAAAACTTGCTTGGAGCAAACTCTTCCTGGCAGGAATAATGTGTGGAGAAAGACGTGAAGGTCTTCAACTTAAATGTTGACGCCACAATGTACACGAGTGGGAGACCACTATATGCAGTGATCCATGATTGCTGATCAACGCAATTGATTTCATCTACTCGAACGCAATCTGCTGTGAATGAGGAAGGCAATTAATATCATCTGAGGTATTCTTTTACAAAATGTCGTGTTCTAACGATCAAATAGTACCTTTTTCTGTAATATATCTATAATATTGTCAGACATTACTTGGAATTTTCAGTGTCAAAAGAGTCCCTGACTCCTTAGCAGGCAAAGGACCCTTTGATTTTCGTTAAAAAGGAAGCACAGCAATTGATTTCTTTTGTAAAGGATATTTTTCGCACCAAACAGCCATGTTAAACATTATGCAGATTAAATGTGTCTTGCAGTTAAACTGCAAACAATAAATTCCCTCTACTTATACCCTTCTAGTTTGCTACTTACAATATATGCACGTGTAGAACCCCACTAAACATGTCTTTGTCAAACTGTTGGATATCAGTCCAGTCCAGATTTCTAAAAATCAAAAGAAAGTTTTATAGAAAATCCAGTTAAAAAATTCAATTATCTGCTGATCGTTTCCATTCAACATCTACTTATTTAACTGCTTAACTATTTATCAATCTTTCCACCTATCCACCCATCCACCCTTCTAGCTATCCATCTATCTATCTATCTATCTATCTATCTATCTATCTATCTATCTATCCATCTATCTATCTATCTATCTATGTTTCTATTTTTCTATCCATCTATCTATCTATCCACCTATCTATCTATCTATCTATCCATCTATCTATCTATCTATGTTTCTATCTTTCTATCCATCTATATATCTATCTATCTATCCACCTATCTATCTATCTATCTATCTATCTATCTATCTATCTATCTATCTGTCTATTTGCTAGTTTCGAAGTAATTATTAGCTTTCGACAGTGCTCAATAACTTTCACTAACAAGTATTTTTTAAAAAAGTGAATCGAATTGATTCCGGAGCTGTTGAGTCAATTAATTCAGCAGATAAAGGATATCAGCAATGGCTAATCTTACCACTTCTGGCAGTTGCCAGAAGTGGTAAGACTATTGCCATTGCTAATATTAGTATTAGTATCCTTAAACTATTGCCATTGCTGATATCAGTATTAGTTTTAGTATCATTAACCTATTGCCATTGCTGATATTAATTTTAGTATTAGTATTCTTAAACTATTGCCATTGCTGATATCAGTATTAGTTTTAGTATCCTTAAACTATTGCCATTGCTGATATCAGTATTAGTATTAGTATCCTTAAACTATTAACATTGCTGATATTGCTTTTGGTATTAGTATCTTTAAACTATTGCCATTGCTGAACATCAGTATTAGTTTTAGTATCATTAACCTATTGCCATTGCTGATATTAATTTTAGTATTAGTATTCTTAAACTATTGCCATTGCTGATATCAGTATTAGTTTTAGTATCCTTAAACTATTGCCATTGCTGATATCAGTATTAGTATTAGTATCCTTAAACTATTAACATTGCTGATATTGCTTTTGGTATTAGTATCTTTAAACTATTGCCATTGCTGAACATCAGTATTAGTTTTAGTATCATTAACCTATTGCCATTGCTGATATTAATTTTAGTATTAGTATTCTTAAACTATTGCCATTGCTGATATCAGTATTAGTTTTAGTATCATTAAACTATTGCCATTGCTGATATCAGTATTAGTTTTAGTATCCTTAAACTATTGCCATTGCTGATATTACGTTTGGTATTAGTATCTTTAAACTATTGCCATTGCTGATATCAGTATTAGTTTTAGTATCATTAAACTATTGCCATTGCTGATATCAGTATTAGTTTTAGTATCATTAAACTATTGCCATTGCTGATATTACGTTTGGTATTAGTATCTTTAAACTATTGCCATTGCTGATATCTGTATTAGTATTAGTATCCTTTGACAATGAATTTTATTTTAGTCTACTGCCATTTTTACAGTATTTCTGACAATAAATAATGATCAGTATATAATATTGGCAAAAGATCTAAAAATCACTTGCTCCATATATTACAATACGAGAAACAACGTACATAGTAAATAAAAAAAAAGAGATAAATTTGGCTTTCACTTACATATATGTCAGCTTTTTGCTAACAAATCTTTTCTTGTGGAATGAAATTGTCTTTAGTCTACTCCCTCGAAAGTTTCTACCAAATGTAAAATAAAAATAAATGGTTATAAGATTTCCTTGTAATTCAACAAAATTTGTCTTAATCAGCTCATACTTTTGAATATTCTACCCAACGTTTAGGTGATTGATTTCCATCCTTTTAAAGTTTACCATCAAAAACCTAGGTAACAAAAATGCTTTACAAGTAAATACTTTGCTATTATTTCCAGTAGCTTTTTCCTGCAACTTTAAGCGTCTTTCATTCTAAAATATATTTTAAAAATTTAATGATATTTTTAATTAGCTACTTGCGTTCAAAAAGGTTTGTTTGATGTCAGCATTTGCTCTCCAGACAAATGAACAAGTATGTGGATGGAAATAAACTACCTCTTTGAAGTAATAGTTACGTTTATTTTTGTTTTTAAGGTCATTTTTCCCCATCAATTGGGGCTCAGACGGTGCCCTTCACAGGGACTTGGATTTGGCAGTGAGGAATTTCTTGGCTGGATGCCCTTCCTGAAGCCAACCAATGGCTTTTTTTCATGAAGTTCCAAAGTCACCCGCTAGGGGAATCGAACCCGGAATTCTTGGCTGCGGTGCAGTTGCACCAACCATTTAGCCACGGCTCCTTTTATGAAGTGAGAGTAAATACTGATTATTCAACTTACATTTTACCATACCACTACTCAAATTTCAGTTGCTCTATTTTGTTCATCGATAAGAGTTTTTAAACTTAATTGGCTTGATCCTTATCTCAAAAATCTTACAGCACAGGCTTAAGAGCCACTTAAGAGCTGTTAAAGGCGAGGATGAAACATTATGAATAGAATTATATTAGAAAAAGGTATTCGGTATAAATGATCTAGTTCTGAAATGTTGTCAACTGGAAACCCTAAAAGTGATTTGTATATCCTGAAATGTCTTGGATAGGCCAGCAGTCACAAACTTGAAAACAAAATTATCAACAGTTTCTCAATATAATTTATCAAAATACAGGCAACTTTTACAATGCAAATATTTTTCCTTTATCTACAAGAACATCTTCACTCTGTAGAAATTTAAGTGCTGGTATGATACCAGGTATCCTAAAAATTGATCGATTGAATAAAGGAAAACAAGGTACCGAAAGGCATTTAACGTTATGATTTATGGAAACTACTGTATGTCAACGGCCATTCAAAAAGGATCAAAAGGAAACGTTATAATGCAAGCAAAATGCATTAGAGAGCAATGAGCTGAGAATTAATTCCAGAAATACTGAGATTACGGTAAGAGCAAAACATGATGAGGAAAAGATGGAAATTAATGATACGCAGTAATAATGTTAAAGCAGGTTATGGACTTCAGATACTTGGGGTTAACTTCAAAGACGACAAGATGGCGAGGATGAGTTAGGGGGGGCTGTTTTATGTGGCATCATCATTTTTTGATGGAGCAATTCGTGGGGTCAGATTTCTACCTAAAAATTAAAAAACAGGTGCGTAGGATGACTCCGGAATCATAAACAACAAAAGTAAATGTAAGATCTCATCAGGTATCTTTCAATCCTTGCAACTCTAAAAGACAAAACAACACATTGATCTGCAAGATTTTTATCACGCAATATTTCTTTGAGAAAGATGTGCTAGGTTAAAATGACTTGTTCTTTCTATGTATCTATAATAAAGAAGTATAAGTGCCAATATTATTTATTAATCTTTACTTACATTGCTCCCAGCTGTGGGGAATCTGCAAGAAGCTTTGTATCAAAGCTGACAAAAGTATTGTACATTAATTGTCTGGGAAAAAAATATTAAGTGCATTGTATCAGTAACCAATAGTGATAGATACACAATTAACAGCATAAAAATAAACATTCAAGTTTTCTTCTACAATTCTTGCTTTAGGAAACATTGTTAACCTTTCTGGTTGGTGGAATTGTCTTACTATTTGTCATACTATGTATGTATTTTCAACTACTTCATTTTCTACGTTTAAGTATGCACCATTTTTTTGTCACGTAAAACAAGCAGAGAAACCTTTGGAGATTCGCCCTCGTTAATCCTAACAGCAATTAAAAATCAATTTAAACTTTTAAATGAAAAAGTGCAAGTTCTCAAGTCTGAGGGTTATAGAGTCTATAAATCAAATCAACACAAAATTAGCTTAGTAGTTATTAGACTTGCTGTGTTAATTATGTTGGGATGAAAACTGCTGCAATTCAACTTTGAAGTGCAGTTTATTGTTTCTTGATGTTACGGAGTTGTATACTTGAATCAGTTATTCCATGATGAAATAAAATATGAAGGTAAGCACCGCTGTCCATCATAACAAGAAAATGACCAAGCTATTAATTACCATATAAATAATATTTAATTAATGATTAATTACTGATTACTATATATATAGTGATGAAGAATCATACAATGCATAGAGACACTAAGTGTATGAAACTGTTAAAAGAAGAAAAAGGGGTAAAGGAGGCAACATGTAAGATTTAGACAAAAAAATAGGAGTTGAGCTTAGACTTGGAAAACTCAAATCATACAATGGAGAAAAGCATTCAGAAGACAAAGAGTTCTACAATCTAGCTCTCTGAGGAAAAAAAGTAGGTATAAATGTATAAATCTGCTACAAAATTTAAAATATTACAGTGTTTTGAAATGCTTAAAAATCAATACATTAACATTTTAGTTAATACAAAAACATTAAGAAATCAAAATAATTTAATCTAAGAACACTCCTATCTGGATGGCGCATCTTACGAATCAGCTGAAAAATGAAAAAGTCAAATGACGAAGTGCCGCAGAAGATGGGAACGGAGAAGTGCCTAATGGAAACCACCATGAAGAAACAGTTAAGATACTTCGGGCACATTGTAAGGCACAGCAGCATCCAACATGACATTCTTGACGGCCGTGTTCCAGAAAAACGATCTAAGGGTGGCCAGCGACTAAAGTGGACCGACAACCTCACAAGAGTGACCGGTCTCAACCAGGAGAAACTACGGCGAAAGGCTCAGGACCGCAAGGGGTGGAGATCTATGGTCGCCAGCCTCCGGACCGGGGACGGCACCTAGGCAAGGCAAGGTAAGCTGGATTGATTGACATTATATCCATAATGGTCCCTCTCCCAGAGGATTTCTTAAACAGGAAATATATGTTTTGGGAAAGAAATGAGAAATAAATAAAATATTAATTAATAAATAAAAAACTTGAGTACTTTTCAATGAAAAATATTTTAGTGTGGCCAAAGCATGAGTGGAAGAGAGGATATGAACTGTCAGTAGTACACATACAAATCATTTTCTTTACTCTGTATATTTTGAAAAAACTTTTCTTTGATCTAAACGTATTGATATTGTTTGTGGATTTAAAATCAGATTATTTCATACTTTTGGCCCTAAGTAAAGTACAAATTTTCGGCCTAAATTACTTTTACGAGAGAGTATGTTTAATTTAAACCTGAATCTTCATGTTACTTGACACTGGTTAACTGGATGAAATATTTCGTCGGGATAAGCTGAAGCAGTTTCTTTGAATAATTTCATTATATTTACACTGATACTACATCCATAGAAATATTTTTTATAACGAGAAGCAACAACAGTATAAGGATTTAAGAATGAGGACCTTGAGAGAAACGGGTCACAAAGGACGTTAAAAGCTAAATTGGCAGCCGAAATGGTACCAGAGAGGAAAGTTTGTTTGTACCTTTGTATCTTTACACCTGGATACGGAGCAGTGCCTGTGGCTATCATGGCCACATGCTCTACCATCTAAGCTATTGGTGCCTTCTATGATTCAAAATCCTCTCCCTCTATATTATATTAAAACACTTTTATCATAAATACTTACATAAAGACTAAGAGCGACTATATATGTGTATACATATGATGTTTTACCATGGAACATAGTCGATCATGTACAAACAAATTCAGAAAAACATACACAAAAAAATTAATGGCTACTACTACAAAAGCATACCCCAAATAATGTTAGTAGATATTTAATTAACATGTTAAAACTGTGTTAACTGTTTGAGTGAGTAACCAACCTTGTAGATATTGCTCAGTATGTATCACTACTTCTATGTATTTGTTTACTAAACCCAACTATCAGCTTAAGCTTATAATTTTCTCATAATCTAGCCCCTTACATTCTTTTAAAGTTCATTACATCATTTTATTACCGTTCATTCCATTCCATTCATCTCCACGCTACCATAATTGTAGTAATTACAGTTTTCATGGCTCCCTGTGTTAGGTAGTAGAAAAACCTTGAAAGTTATGCTAAACAACTGATGATATAACTTTAAAAACTGTACTACAATATTAGATTGAATTTAAAAAAAATATTGGCTAGGATAGGTCCTCTTTTTCTGAAACAGCCAGAGTCTAGGACAGGCAAGGTACACGAAAATACAAAACAAAACAAAAACTTTCAAAATCCTGAAATGAATTTTTCATTTCAGGTTTGTTTCAAAAATTTTCTTTTGAAAATTTTTGAAACAAACACAAGATGAACTGTAAATCTTTAAAAATTGGTATAAATGTTTCGCTTGCAGCGAGCCAAACAAATTGCTCTTTGATACCAGAAGAATTTGTACTTTCTCTCTATAAAATTCACATTTCATCTTATATAATTATTACTGTGATGGGAAAGGACAAAATGTATTTCCTTACTGTTTAATTATCTTTTAGCTATTAAATAATTCTGTAGTTCAAGTTTAGCAACTGATGCTAATAAAGATAATTTACTAAATTAAGTAAGGAAGTAGTTGCAGTATTTTTTCAAAGATCCCTTTAAAACTTACAAAGACATTAAATTCGACAATCCTTTAAAACATCTTGGCTCAAATTTTGGTGATCCAATCAGGTGAAGCTTCCTGTAGTAGAAATAAAGATTTCAATACAAACCAATTTATATAAAATCAATTATTCAGAAAGATATAAATAGTTTAGAGTGAATTTTAAAGATGTGGCTGAGGATTTCACTACTAACTCTCCGTTGACAATAGAGATGTACAGAGATATTTAAATGTACAAAGGCTTTGTATATTAAACACGGTAGCTACAATCAGAACCCACAACAAAGCTATCTGCTTCATTAGTCAGTATTTTTAACATTGGGTTTTTACTATCATTACCATTTTAAGGCTATTGTCATGTTGAGCTAATATACAGAGGTCAAGAAATAACTCTTCTCAAAGTCACATACTTAAAAGTGTTGTTTATAATCTAAGCGTATTATAACTATATTGAATAATCTGAACCTTAACTCTTGGTTAATTTCCCTCTGACTTTAGCAACTTAAACATTATTCAGAGCTATTTATCTTAAACAGAGTATATCGAGGGTTCAGTGCCAGGACCCAGTATCTAGCATTTTTGGCGTTTTTTAATTTTAGGTGTCAGATGATAGATGAGGAGCCGTGGGTTAATGGTTACTGCAACTGCACCGTAACCAAGAGTTCCGGGTTCGATTCCTCAAGCAGGTGACTTTAAAACTTCACAAGCCTTTTGTTGGTGTCAGGAAGGGCATCCGGCCAAGAAATCCCTCACTGCCAAATCCAAGCCCCTGTGAAGGACACCGTCTGAACCCAAGTTACTGGAGAGAAATGACGCTAAAACAAACAAAAAATGGTGTCAGATGATAGATACTGCCATTATCTTTCATGTAAACCACTGCATTTAGTCCAGTAATTATTGATTTATTGATTGGGACCGAAATCAAGTACCGAATTTTGTGTATAAATCACTCCAGGTAAAACGCCTCAAACGTTCTCCTGTAAAATTAGCCAAAAACAAGATACTTGGTTCTAGCACTGACCCCTCGATATACTTGAGGTCAATTCTATCAAAGAGGGGAGGCTGCAAAGACGTCCAAACAAGGATAAACAAATCTTGGGAGAAGTGAAGAGAAATGAGTGCTATTGTTTGCGAATAAAAGATGCCAGTACAGCTGACTGTTAACATATAAACAACAGTTCTACTACCGGTTCTAATGTGTGATATAGAGGTGGCAGCATTTAGAAAAGGAGAGGAAAGAGTTCTCGAGGTAACGAACATGAGAAAAATGCAATAGACTTGAAACATTTTGTTATGAAAATACAGCATAAATAAGGATAATTGGAGATTCGTTTAGGCTGCTAATATTTGAACCAAATTGAGAACGGAAAAACTTAAATGATTCGTCTATGTAACGAAAAGATATAAAGAAACAAGATCAAGCAATCACTCTTATTACTCTTGGCTGAAAAGCGGAGTAGAGGAAAGAAAAAAATGGAGCAACGTCATTTAGCAAAACATGAAGAGTATGGGAGAAAGAGCGTACAAAGAGTAACCCAGAACAGTAATATTAAGTTTGCACTTCATGATTTAAAACAGCTCTAAACTGGAGAAACATGATCTCTTGTCCTGAAACCGGGCTTAAGTTCCTTTTCTTACAGCTTCAAAATTTTTACAGATAGGGTAATAAATTCATTTCCTTAAAATTATGGGGATACATATACAGATGTATGTATACGTAGATACGTACATATATATACACGTATATACATATGTATATATATATATTTATATAACGTAAATTCCGGGGTATAACTCTAAAATTTGACTCCAAATTTCAAGTTTAAAAACCCATCCTCGACTTCTACGGCAGTGACGTTTTTCATGACATAAATTCTAGTAAATTCAGTTTCGAGAAAACCATCGCAAATCAAAATTATATGATATGACATGTAGATATTTATTTATAAAATAGTAAAACTCAACATGAGATCGATCAAACACAAATTTCTAACTGAATACATTTCCTGAGCTACGCCTCGGCTCCTATGCCGACTGAAATATGCCGACCAAGCGATTTGAGCCAGAGAAGGGGGTTGACTTAAACGGCAGATACATGTCAAAATCAGGATTTTTGGACAATATATATAGAAATCCACTTATACGCCACGTCGAGTTACACGCCGGAATTTACGGTATGTATCTGTATCTTCTTCTTCTTTATCTTTCGGCTGCTCCCTGTTAGGGTTCGCCACAACGGATCATACGCTTCTATTTGCTGAGATCGCCAGCATCTTCCCTTCTCACTCCCATCCCCCTCATGTCTTCTTTTATTACAATATATATATATATATATATATATATATATATATATATACACACAAATACTTACCTAGAATCAAAAATCTTGCCCAGGTATTTTCAAATACGGATGTATCCGTCAGAATTCTATTTTTTAAAACCGTTATAGATTGAGAATTGGAACAACCAGAAGCTGGCATTTCGAAACACAAATAAGATTCAGCTGGGTTCAAAACTAATTAAACAGTGGAATTTGAAATTAAACTATGGAATTAGAGGGCTTTAAAATGGAACTGAACATAATCTTACAAGCACTATAACAATAGGGGTACTGGCCCTCATGGAATGTCACGCTGGCCTATCCTTTGTTATCTAAAGCATATGGCCAACACTGAATGGATCTTGTATTGCTCTTTTTATTGCATCCATAAGCCTTTTACCCTTAATAACACTAACATTTTTGCCTGCAATAACCTTTTCTTCTCG
>RDPX01000250.1:1178945-1189098 GCA_003991215.1 Morbakka virulenta
CGTCAATTAATGCGTAAATGTTGAAGTCAACTGGTTAGAAGAAGTGCCAATTAATGCGAAAATGTTGAATCCAACAGGTTAGCAGAGGCGTCAATTAATGCGAAAATGTTGAAGCCAACTGGTTAGCTAAAGCGTCAATTAATGCGTAAATGTTGAAGACAAATGATTAGCCGAAGCGTCAATTAATGCGTAAATGTTGAAGCCAACTGGTTAGCAGAAACGTCAATTAATGCGTAAATGTTGAAGTCAACTGGTTAGCAGAGGCGTCAATTAATGCGTAAATGTTGAATCGAACTGGTTAGCAGAGGCGTCAATTAATGCGTAAATGTTGAAGCCAACAGGTTAGCAGAGGCGTCAATTAATGCGTAAATGTTGAAGTCAAATGATTAGCGGAAGCGTTAATTAATGCGTAAATGTTGAAGCCAACTGATTAGCATAAGTGTCAATTAATGCGTAAATGTTGAATCGAACCGGTTAGAAGAAGCGTCAATTAATGCGTAAATGTTGAAGCAAACTGGTTAGCAGAAGGGTCGATTAACTAAAAATAAACCAATTAGCAAAATAACTTTGAAAAATATAATCCAGTTTACCATGTTGGTCTATTGTCATTGACTTCGTTTCATAATACCTTCTGACTCGTAGTTTTCCTGAGTATTTCTTGACTGTTTCTCTTGTTTTTCTATTGCCGTTGATTTTGTTTCATGATATCTTTAGTTTTAAAGTTGCCTTGATTGTTTCATACTTACTTATTTAATTATAATTAAATAAGTAAGTATGATAATTATCAATCAGATTAGCTACTTGTATGCTCGCAAACGCAAAATTGCAAACGCCGGGAAATAAAGATTTTACTTACAACACAACTACAGCCTTGGAGAATCTGAACATTTTCTTGTTGATCACTTTAATAGGATTATTGGATAAATCCCTGACAAAGAATGAAATATCAAAAAAGCAATAAAAACAAAAAATTCCTCGGATAAATAAATAAATAACTACTCTCTAATACGACATTAAGTTTTACAAATTGGTAATTGTACTATTTTGCTATTTTACCGGGAAAAATGAAAGTAACCTGACCTATCCAAAAACGTTAGTATAGATTGCAAGACAGGGGTTGCCTTGATGGAAATTATCTGGGCTATTTAAGAAAATTGGGGTACAAAATGTGGAAGCCAGAAATTGGACAAGCCTCTGGTTTTTCTCAAATTAGAAAATGAAGATTTGGTTACATTAATTAAGGAATGGGGAAAAATAAAATAAAAAACATGCTGTATAAAGTAAAAACTTAATTGTGCATCAAGAGATAAAGTTAAATTAACAGTAAGTAAGGCAAAATGTCAGTTATTTTTCTGACGTAAACCTTAAGCCAGATAAAAAGCCACATTTGTTTTTTGTGTTACATATTATTGGCATTTTTCACGTCTTACTCTTTATTACGTTTTTAAATCAGTTTCGTCCAATGCTCCACACTGTAAATACCAAGCAGTCAGCCACTTACAGCGCGACAGTGAATTAGGCGGAATAATTCCAGCAGCTCGGACCAGGAGACTGGCCTCAGCTGTTGACGAACAAGTCGGCTACTTTTGCTTCCAAAGGAATTAATATTTACAAAGTCAGTTGAACTTAATAACATTTGACGAGCTCTTGCCAAACTTTCAAAATACAGTTGAGACTCGATTATCTGAACAAGAGGGGCGGGAAGCAATTTGTTCCGATAACTGATTGTTCGGATAGCTGATTATCCGTAAACAAACGACACCTTATACGATATACATGTACATGTATTTACGTTACAACACACGTTTCTAATAAATATTTAACCGGAATGGAAGATCTTGTTCGGATAATCTGAAAATAGGATGATCGGTGTTCGGATAATCGACGTTTAACTGTAAACAATTTCTCAAATAAAAATAGTTAGATGTGGTATTTTGCAGAAGACTGCAGCACCATACAGGTGAAACGATAAAAAATTACCCTTAAATATTTTTCCCCGTCTTTAACCATATATTACTATTAGTAATAACATAGGGGCTAGCAAATGCATGTACACCAGGAAAGGCAATTAACTCCAAATATTATTTCAAATAATTATGATTTTTCAGATAACTAGTTAAACAAATTTGAAAAGTGAAATTAATTGTAAGAAGTAGTAAAGGCAATATACATTTCTTACAAAATTTCTTTCTGATGTGCTTCTTCTGTTGTGTGGACTGAGAAAAACGTCTCATTAATTTAGGATTTACTTTGTTTAAGGAACATTTGTGAAATGTTAATTAATTAGACACACAAAAAAATTTGAATTTATCCCCAAAAAAGTAAAATGTGAATCAATAATAAACAGTGCTGGATGCGCCATACCTAGAAAGACTGGAGGGAAAAGGCAGCACCTGTACAGTTGTAATAATATCTAATAATAAAAATAATAATAATAATAATAATAATAATAATAATATAATAATAATATAAAAATAATAATTCAATGCTGCAATACCAGACTTAGTACTAGTACTAAGATATATTTCTATATATTGTCAGTTATCAGGCTAGGAGTGGAGAATGCTGTATTCATAAGTTGTTGTCATACAACAACAACCGCTTGGCCAATGTGCCTTTCCTCACTGATTGTGGGGCGGCAGTTGCAAGGTCGAAGTGAAGTTGCCATTTTTTTTTAATTTTCTATTTCATCTCACTCTTGTGGATACACTGCATGTGCCTGCATTCAACTTATCTAACTTGTTGCTGGGCGACTTTTTATCCATCCATCATTAGATGGTGTGTAGCCACTAGGTAACAATAATAATAATAATAATAATAATAAAAATAATAATAATATCTGCAACTCCAAAGTCTAGTCTTGATCAATATTTCGTGTATCAATTTGGCCTTTCTCAGGGTTTTTTTCTAAATTAACAAAACAAGTTGAGATTTGAATTTGTTAAAAAGAACCATTAATTTATTGGGTTTTTCCCCTTTTTTCCCCTTTTTTCCCATTCCCTTTGAAGTATTAAAGCCGATGTGTATATATATATATATACTGGATGGCTTTTGCATCAAATAAATGAGTACAATATCATTGGCAATAGTACCATTACAAGCAGGCTCCAACGGGGAGAACTTATGTTGCCTCAGAGAAAGCTACGAATAGTTTAAGCCAATTTAAGGGACCCAAGGATAAATATTCTACTTACAAGAAAATGATTTTTCTGGTGTACTGAAATGTGTCTTCGTNCAAGAGATAAAGTTAAATTAACAGTAAGTAAGGCAAAATGTCAGTTATTTTTCTGACGTAAACCTTAAGCCAGATAAAAAGCCACATTTGTTTTTTGTGTTACATATTATTGGCATTTTTCACGTCTTACTCTTTATTACGTTTTTAAATCAGTTTCGTCCAATGCTCCACACTGTAAATACCAAGCAGTCAGCCACTTACAGCGCGACAGTGAATTAGGCGGAATAATTCCAGCAGCTCGGACCAGGAGACTGGCCTCAGCTGTTGACGAACAAGTCGGCTACTTTTGCTTCCAAAGGAATTAATATTTACAAAGTCAGTTGAACTTAATAACATTTGACGAGCTCTTGCCAAACTTTCAAAATACAGTTGAGCCTCGATTATCTGAACAAGAGGGGCGGGAAGCAATTTGTTCCGATAACTGATTGTTCGGATAGCTGATTATCCGTAAACAAACGACACCTTATACGATATACATGTACATGTATTTACGTTACAACACACGTTTCTAATAAATATTTAACCGGAATGGAAGATCTTGTTCGGATAATCTGAAAATAGGATGATCGGTGTTCGGATAATCGACGTTTAACTGTAAACAATTTCTCAAATAAAAATAGTTAGATGTGGTATTTTGCAGAAGACTGCAGCACCATACAGGTGAAACGATAAAAAATTACCCTTAAATATTTTTCCCCGTCTTTAACCATATATTACTATTAGTAATAACATAGGGGCTAGCAAATGCATGTACACCAGGAAAGGCAATTAACTCCAAATATTATTTCAAATAATTATGATTTTTCAGATAACTAGTTAAACAAATTTGAAAAGTGAAATTAATTGTAAGAAGTAGTAAAGGCAATATACATTTCTTACAAAATTTCTTTCTGATGTGCTTCTTCTGTTGTGTGGACTGAGAAAAACGTCTCATTAATTTAGGATTTACTTTGTTTAAGGAACATTTGTGAAATGTTAATTAATTAGACACACAAAAAAATTTGAATTTATCCCCAAAAAAGTAAAATGTGAATCAATAATAAACAGTGCTGGATGCGCCATACCTAGAAAGACTGGAGGGAAAAGGCAGCACCTGTACAGTTGTAATAATATCTAATAATAAAAATAATAATAATAATAATAATAATAATAATAATATAATAATAATATAAAAATAATAATTCAATGCTGCAATACCAGACTTAGTACTAGTACTAAGATATATTTCTATATATTGTCAGTTATCAGGCTAGGAGTGGAGAATGCTGTATTCATAAGTTGTTGTCATACAACAACAACCGCTTGGCCAATGTGCCTTTCCTCACTGATTGTGGGGCGGCAGTTGCAAGGTCGAAGTGAAGTTGCCATTTTTATTTTATTTTCTATTTTATCTCACTCTTGTGGATACAGTGCATGTGCCTGCATTCAACTTATCTAACTTGTTGCTGGGCGGCTTTTTATCCATCCATCACTAGATGGTGTGTAGCCACTAGGTAACAATAATAATAATGATAATAATAATAAAAATAATAATAATATCTGCAACTCCAAAGTCTAGTCTTGATCAATATTTCGTGTATCAATTTGGCCTTTCTCAGGGTTTTTTTCTAAATTAACAAAACAAGTTGAGATTTGAATTTGTTAAAAAGAACCATTAATTTATTGGGTTTTTCCCCTTTTTTCCCCTTTTGTTGGGTTACTTTTAAGACATGTCCTTCTACATTGGAAGGATGAAGCTGAAGTAATAAACTTAGCGAAAGTTTGAAAATGTTCATAGATCATGGCATTTGAACCAGAAGGAAACACTTTACAAAAGAAAGGTATTAAACGTTGCTTTCTATAGAACCCTTTCTTACCGGCCAAAAGCTATTGAAATTAAAGTTTATATTAAAAAGAAAGTATCAAAAGACAAGACAAGCAGTAATTAAGGTAATCCTGTCTACATACAGCTAAAAGCAATTCAAACTAAATTTGGAGAATAGTTAATCAGTCAGTTATCTGTTACTCAACAGCAGGAGGTGAAACTACTCAACAAACCTTTCTTGTTCCACTTTCGTTTCCTTCCCCATTCCCTTTGAAGTATTAAAGCCGATGTGTATATATATATACTGGATGGCTTTTGCATCAAATAAATGAGTACAATATAATTGGCAATAGTACCATTACAAGCAGGCTCCAACGGGGAGAACTTATGTTGCCTCAGAGAAAGCTATGAATAGTTTAAGCCAATTTAAGGGACCCAAGGATAAATATTCTACTTACAAGAAAATGATTTTTCTGGTGTACTGAAATGTGTCTTCGTGAAAATATTGTATCCCAAGACCTCGAAGTGACCTATACGAAAAAAAGCATCATCGGTTATATTATATACAATTAATTATTTCTTTTGGACACAAAAAGAGTATTGCAAATTCATAAGAAAAGGTTTTTAATAAAAGGTAAAGCATTTTTTTGAAATTAATCATCAGTGAGAAAAGCAATGGAATGATACGTGTTTAACTATAGATACAGTGCATGTTTTAGTGGTACGTACATAATATGTCTGTACACCATCATTGTTTAATTTTACTTCATTGTGTATTAAATTAGTTTCATAGGTTAAATTCGATTTGATTAATATATCTTAAATGCCATAAATTACCCTACCCTTACTTGATATGAAAAAATCCAAGCAAACATTTCCTCCATCAAGAATTGATCGGCAACCACTGTAGCCAGCCTATCCTATGGATTAAACTATCCAAAAGGACCGTTCAATACGCAATATTTGAAATGTAATAGGTGCCTAATAGGCCCTGGAGACTTCACGAGAAATCAGTTTGATTACATCACGGTTAATGAAAGACTCAGAAGAGTAGTAAAACAAATAACAACTTATCCTAATGCAGACTGTGGGAGAGACCAAGTAGCAGCTGTGTGCACAATACAGTCTGAGCCAAAGAAGTTAACAAGGGTAAAGGAAGATAGCAGGTGTGATTCTCTCTAAAGTATTTCAGGATTATCTATCTTTAGCAGTCAGAGAATCCTGAAACGCGTGAGAGATATGCAATCCAAGTGAAAAATAGATTTGAACAACTCAGTGAAGAGGATAAGCATTACACCTGGAACACAATGGAAGGAATGGATTCTGATGGAGGATAGAGAAAAGAAAACCAGGTGGATGACGGAAGATATTTTAGATGTGATATGAAACAGGCAGAATGTCAGGAGTAGAGGTAGTAGGGTGTATCGAACATTGAAGAAAATGATAAGAAGGAGATGTTGTAAAGTCAAGGAAAATTGGATGAATATGAAATGTTCGGAAATAGAAAACGATTCTAACTGCAAGAAAAGGCTGTACAAACGGATTAACGATATCAATGAAAGACAGCTAGACTGCTATTTGTCAGATTATGTGAAAGCAATAGATGGATCCGTGGTGGTTGAAAAAGCAGATATCTTAAACCGATGGGTGAAATTCTTTAGGGACTCCTTTCATTAAACAGAGGAGATATACTTATTATTCCAGACTCTAACGATCGGCATAAAATACTAGCAGCAAAGATACAAGCAGCTCTCAGAAGAATGAAAAGAAACAAAGCAGCTGGATCAGACGAAGTGATGATGGAGATGATTGATGCTTTGGGAGAATTAGGTGTGGAAAAGCTAACAAAGGAGGGGGTGTGTGCCCAAAATCAATGATGAGGTCATTAAACAAGTTTCTTCGCTCAACTATTTAGGAAGCCTAATGATTGAGGATGCTTGATGAATAAAGGAAATCAAGAAACGCAAAGCTCTGGCTAAGTCAGCTTTTTAAAAGCTTACAAACGTTTTAAAGAAGAAATGCATAAAAACCCCATGAGGTGGCGTGTGCTGAATAGCCACGTATATCTAGAAATTAGGTATGGGTCAGAAATATGGACGATAACATCATAGTCAAAGTGTAATCTAGAAAACTTTTTGAGAAGGATTATCAACTTAGCATTGGCAGATAAGACCAGTAATCAGGAGGTATTAAGAAGAGCGGCAGTTAACATGATCCTTATTAATCAAATTTGTATGAAACAACTAAGCTTCCTGGGTCATGAGAAAAGGACAGCTTGAAGAAGTAGTGATTCCAGGAAAAGTTGAAGTAAAGAGAAGAAGAGGTGGGAGATGTATGGTATGGATGAGCAGTGTGAGGAAGTGATTGAGCAAGAAAGGTGTGCATTATAGCGGTGCAGAGTACTTGAGTATAACACGAGAAAAATGAAAATGGCTTGACATGATCACCAACGTACAGACAGAATATGGCATCTAGAGAAGATAAATAGGAGAACGTGATACGATCTTGATACGAACTATAAGACTGACCAACAAAATGTCTGTAATCCTATAAATTTATTCGGATTAATTTAAGGATTATGACATATTTGCTGTAGGGTTGTATTTATCAAAATAGTTTTGTGATTTCTAAGTAAAGGTTTAGTATAGCAACAAACCAAAATGGGTTTTAGCCTGGTGCTAAGGGGATATCTTTCAGAATTGTACATCAGCAGTGGCTCTACTCTTGATTTAGAGAAGTTGATTCACACTCAGACATGCCAGTCCAGGTATTGCTAATGATGTTGTGCCATTGATCCACAGAAATTTACATCATTGTGCATATTCACGATTTTTAAAATTATTATTATTATTGAAACGCTTGTTGTGTTTTTATCAATGGCATCTGTAAACTGTTTAAATCTATATGTTTGAAGCACTTAACATCCAGGCTTTGAGCCTAACATTTTCAAATGGTTTAAATAAATGTACCCTGATGAGAAGGATAGTTAAATGTATATTTCTGACGATTAATTGGTTTGATATATTTTGTTTTACATAATGTCAAGGAGGGAAGAGAGACAGAGACAAAGAGAGACAGAGAGAGAGGTGGGAGAGAGAGACAGAGGCAGATAGATAGATAGATAGATAGATAGATAGATAGATAGATAGATAGATAGATAGATAGACAGACAGAGAGCAAACTAGAAAGAAATCGGGGAGGAAAAGGATACTTGCAATTAAATATTGTAGATTTGAAGCAAATACATGAAAGAATATTTTTTACATCACATTGATGAAAGCCATATTATGGCGTTCATGGCATTCAATACTCCCGTCTTTTAATTTTCTCAAAATATATCTCAGTTTTAAGATCTTTATTCAGGATTCTAAGAACTTTTTCTTTGTCTTGTAATACGTCTTTTATCTTCAATCTTTACTGACAACAGAAATTTATTCATTCCTTTGCACTCTTTTTCATATACCAAAAACTGCATCTTGTTTTTCTTAATTTAGTAACTTTCTCTTCACGAGCTGTTTCATGCCAAATTTACTATAAGTCGTAAATATAGAACATATCATAGGAATAATAAGCCCGCACTATTAATATTTTAAAAAAGAGATTTCAGTCATGATTGGATTCGGTATAATATGCTTTGGTAAATGTACTGTAGTATATGTATGCTGATATTTCAGTTGGGGGTTTTAAGATATGGTGGATCCAAATTTCTAATCTATATCAAACATTGCTCTTTTCCAGATATCATCTCTAGCTAATTGAAAGTATAGTAAAAAAGCTCATTACAGTTGAACTTCGATTATCCGAATTTCGGATTATCCAAACAAGATCTTCCGGTCCTAGTAAATATTTACTTAAACGTATGTTCTAACGTAAATACATGTACATGTATATCGAGTAAGGTGTCGTTTAATTACGGGTAGTCAGTTATCCGAACAATCAGTTATCAGAACAAATTGCTTCCCCCTAACCCCTCTTGTTTGGATAATCGAGGTTCAACTGTATTCAACAATAAACAAAAACTGTACACTTCCAAATAACATCTTTCTGTTTCATGTATTGTATGTATATATACATGTTTCCATCTGATTATCTATTGATATTTAGTGGCCTACATGTGTAAGAATAATTCACAGTAACAATATGCATGACTTATTTCAGTCATTAGTTTCACAAAGTCCGTACATATTTTCTAAAATAATATAAATGGGTTGTACACTATGGATACTGGACCTAAATGGGTCTTTAAACAGGTCAGCTTTGTTATCATTGACGCAAAAGACACACAGACAGAAAGAAAACCCCTAAAGTAGAAACTTAAATCAAACTGTACTTACAGAGTTTGGATGTTTTGAAACTTGGGCTTTTGAAATATGCTGCTGTCGATCTTGGCAATGCTTCCATCTTGAAGGTCCCTGCATCGAAAAAATAGAAATTCTAAGAGTAAGCAACACTTCTAGATAATATTAGTTCATAATTTATCGCAAATATTAAAGAAATTAAGCATGTGTATCTTAAGAACAAAATTACAGTAGCCGAAGAGAAAAGCACTTTTTCAGAATTAATTTTAGCAAATCATGTAACTAAAATAACCTTAGAAATCTGACATTTCGAATAAAGAACATTTTTTCCTTATCATCATCTTTTTTCAATCTTTGTGTCTCGGTGTTCTTTTTGCCGAGTTCTATTCTGATAGGCGGGTCATGACAGATGAACATGGGCTACCAGCATTTTTTTTTCAAAACTCCAGTACTTTTCGCAAAATCCTGGCTGTTTCCAACAACGTAGTCTTTTGAAGTACTTCTAAGTTGCAGTGAACCCCAAGTTTTTCAACATACTTCTCAAATCCTTTGGTCACAGATCCCAGAGCTCCAATAGTAACAGGGACAACTTCTACTTTCTTCAGTTTCCACAGTCGTTTTATTTCTCTTTTCAGATCTTGATACTTTTCTACTTTTTTTTCCTGCTTTCCCACGATTGCATCCGCCAGTACTGTTATGTCAATGATTATTGCCGTATGTTCCTTCTTTTCTACCAAGACTAAATCTGGCCTTCTTGCTTCAATCACATTATCACACTGGATATTTACATCCCACAACAACTTTACATCATCACTC
>RDPX01000250.1:1198582-1208855 GCA_003991215.1 Morbakka virulenta
AATGTGAAAGACTCTCTAGCCACTGATAACCTTCTAGTAAATGAAACAAAGACAGAGCACACTATTCTAAAGAGAGATAATAAAGAGAACGAACTTTGGAGGCACACAAAAAAGTTAGGGTCTCTCCTAGGCGATAATGAAGATGTTATTCACAGAAAGCAACTTGCAACAGCAGCAATGAGAAAACTTACAAAGGTATGGATCCGTCACCACAAAATATCTCGTGAAGTACGTTTGAAACTGTATAATGCCTATGTCAAATCTGTGCTCCTGTACAATTGCGGAACGTGGGGTTTAACGAAAGCTGACGAGGATAACCTAGACAGTTTCCATAGAAGACAGTTACGTGAAGTTTTACATGTCAAATATCCGAACGTTGTGAAAAATAAGGACTTGTACGAAATAACTAACGAACAGTATCTATCTCTACAGATTCTGAACCATAGATGGCGCCTCTTAGGACATGTTTTACGTCTCAACAGTGACACACCTGCAAGAAAATCTATGGTACAGTATTTCGCAGAATCAACCAAATCCAAATTTACTACCTCTTATTATACTACCTCTGGCTCGTCCAGCTTGTTGAGGTAAAACTTTATCGTTGTGCTGCCTCATTTGTTGACCTTCTTCAGGTGGAGTCTAAAGGTCATCATCACTAACACGTGGTCCCTTCCAATGCCGGATCCTAAAAAGCATCTGGTTCTAGCGAGGTTTACACTGGACTGGAAGCGCCGTTTTACCATGATTTAATCTATCTTGTCGTGGTATATTCCACCTGGGCTGTGCCACGTCCATCTTCTGGATGCTTTGTGATGACCAAAAGTGATTACCAGTTTCAGGTCATTGTAACTGGCGAATTCCAGGAGTCTCAAACCTTTTTCTTTTGTCTCGGTGTTGCAGTATGACCCACACGTGCCTGTTCAGTTCTCGCAGGCTTCTTCTCTAATCTTGGCATTCCAGTCGCCTTGTACAACAATGATGTCTTTCTTTGGTGACTGGTCCAAGACGTCTTGCAGTTGGTCATAAAAGCCTTCTACCTCGTCGTCATCATGTTCTAAAGTTTGGGGCATACGCCTGTGTGATGGTGATGTTGAATGGCATAGCCCTCAGACGAAGGCTGAAAATTGGCTGACAGACTATAATACTGGTTACATTGTCCTTGTGTACAAGGATACCAACACCATCCTCATGCTTGTCCTCTCTTCCACTGAAGTAAAATTTATGGCATTCATGCGTAGATGTTTCACCAAATTTCGTCCACCGTACTTCACAGAGTCCTAGGATGTTCCATCGGAATCTTGACATTTCATGAGTAAGTTCTTACATTTTACCTGCTGCTCTCAATGATCTCACGTTCCACGTGCCAATAGTAATGTTGCTCCTGGCACTGATCTTGTCACGTGATGCACCAGTCGCACACTTTCCATCTCTGCTCTGGTGTGCAGCAGAAGGCGTGGCCCTTTGAGACCCGAGCGACGGCCGATCCGATATGGGTTGGGTTGTGATTAACATCGTCATGTGGTGTGTCTAGGGCGATTGTCTTATGGCGGAGTCCATCCCTCTCCATACCTGACCACAGCCGATACCCTCAATTCCGTGGGTCCTTTTGGTCACGACCACATAGCTGTTGAAGTTCATCTTGGAATTCTTCCACCATAGCCGGTGACCTGAATCGAGTAGGTCCTCCACCCAATGAGTTGTCTCCATTTCCATGTCACAGAGCTACGTTATTTGTATACGTTATCCATGCAGAATATAAAGCTTGTTGACTTTATTAGGGGAAGTACAATGTCCTTTCATGGGAGCCCTCAACTTACTGATCGAGGAATAACCATGCAATGAGATATCAAAGTAAGCAGCCTCAGGGCGAATCACGGGCCATATTGTGGCAAGGTCAAGCACCCATTTACCAATTTGCAAGGGCTATGGTGAAGCTACTGAAAATTAGCATGTTGGATATAATAGAAAATTTAAAAAGTCATTTGGTACAAAGTCTCCAGAAACAAAAGAAAAAACTGGAACTTTACAGGTATAATCAGCATACAAAACCTTTGGTTGAATACGTTTGGAGCAGCTCACAAAACATCTGCATGGACTTAAGTGAGGTTGAAGAAAGGCAATAACTTCATGCCTGTGTGGTGGCGGTAAGGAAGAATAATTTTGTCCCTGACAACTAAGATCCTTAGGAATGAAAAGAACCATAGACCAATTTTGTGCCTAAATACATCGTACAAGATTGTAACAGGGATTATTACAAAGTATATGGGAGAACATATTATAGTGAATAAAATTTGGGATGAAGGATCAGGCCAATGGAGGAGTCTTAGATAAAGTTGACCAATTGATAATTGACCGATTGACCAATTTTTTATTGTCATAAAAGCCCGTCGCACCATATCTTGCAACTTTTGTGGGTTGGTATTCTCCATTTCTTCCAGTTCTTGGTACTGTTTCATATACATACACTCCTTTGCTTGCCGACATTTTATACGCACCTCCCTGTTTAATCTGTCATTCTTCTGACCACCTCTTTAATGTTCTACTCTTTTCCATCAGTTCTGAAATCTCGTTCGTCATCCATTTCTGTCTCTTCCTTTGTGCTACAGGAGGTACGATTTCTCCAGTAACTTTACTAATTGCTGAACAAATTTTTTCATAGTTATCTACTGCTCTGTTGTTCTACTTATCATTTTCCATGTAGAGTTTAACCTTTTGTTGAAAAGCCGTTTTCACATCATTGAATTTCAGTTGGTCAAGTTACACCGTATAACTTTCTTCGGTCTTTTCAGTTTCTTGACTTTGAGCTTGACAGAAGGAACTAAAAGAGCATGATCACTGTTGCAATCTGCACCTGAGTAGCACTTCTCTTGTGTGACAACATTTCTGAATCTCTTATTGATTGTTATGAACTCAATCTGATTCCTTGAGCAACCATTTGAGCTTCTCCATGTCCATAGACTTCTGGGATGATGTTGAAAGTACGCATTAGTGATCACCTGGTTATTTCCTTTACACCACTGAACCCAGGTATCTCCACGATCATATTGTTTGCCCAGCCCATGTGGTCTGACAACATTTGATTGACTACCTTCACCAACTATAGCATTTAGGTCAGCAATGACAAACACAATCTCCTGAGATTTGCATTGTGCCATGGCTTTATCTTGGTCTGCTTAAAAAGTTCTCAATGTTATTCTCATTGCTATTGGATGTTGGTGCATATACTTGAATGATAGTGTTGTTAAATGGGCTTTCTTTCAAGTTAATCCCAACTATTCGATCGGAAACAGCCCAGTAGCCAAGTCGACAATCTGCTATGTTTGATCCTAGTAGGATTCCAACACCATGAATGTGTTCTTTATCTGGTCCGGACTGAAAGACTATGGTGTTGTTCTCTAACTTTATTTTTCCTGATTCTAACCGTCTGACTTCACTCAGTCCTAGTATGTCAATCTTTACTCTCACTATTTCTCTCACAACGTTTTCCAACTTCGCTGCTTGGTGTAGTGTCCTGTCATTCCATGTAGCTATGCGGTAGCACGCAGTAGCATGATGACGATCTGGGCTGCCCTGCGTGTTCAGCAAACCTCTACCGGGCAAGACAGTGTATACTAGATCCATACTCCCCTTTACGCCGTTGTTGTATACATTATTTTTTGTTGTTGTCATGGCTGTATACGAAGGCCAAAAAAAAATCCGCAGTAAAGGTCCAAAGTTCTTTCTGCAAGGTATTTTTATTGAAGCACCATCTCTAGCTAGCTGGCCTTTGACTCTAAAGTGTTGATCCGCCCTTTGATAGGACTTGTTTTCATTACTACTGGGTTGCTAGCCACCCTTCTCACCAGATTTGGAAACTGATGGGTGAGCCGGTTTAGTCGCTAACCACTCGACCAAGCAGCAGGTTGTACTGGATTACATGTTAGCAGTAGCAGGGAAAGAACTGACCTGACATTCAAATTTTATAAAAATAAATTTATCCAAGAATAGTAGAAAATGTGCCTTATGTGATACCTATAGTTTCAGATGTGCAAAGGAAATTTCATAGTGTTTACTTTGCTAAATGTAACAGGTTTTTGAAAATTCTCTTGATCTAAATGGCTGATGAAAATAATGAGCCAAATCTTGTTTATATCCCTTTCTACTCATACACTCTTGGTTGAATTAGTTAGCTATTGTAACGAGTGGTACGTAACTTCAGGGGACTTACTTTCGCCTTTATTTCCTCTTTTTAAAATTGAAACTTAACAACTTAGCTAATACAAACGACTATAAAAACGACGATTCACTCGACATCTTTGTGAATTGGTTCTGGAATGTGGATTTACGATTCGAAGAAACTACCCTAGATTGTTAATTTATATTTCTAAGAAAGTATCC
Organism: Morbakka virulenta; assembly: GCA_003991215.1. Lineage (NCBI taxonomy): Eukaryota > Metazoa > Cnidaria > Cubozoa > Carybdeida > Carukiidae > Morbakka > Morbakka virulenta. Next base: position 1,202,960 of record RDPX01000250.1, read on the forward strand.
CAGGTTTTGTATTTATAATTACTATAGGTACTACGTTGTTGTTCCTATTGTTGACGGAAAAGAATTTCATTTTAAAAAAGACTACAGCGAAGAAAATTCATTGATTGGGCCTATTTTTTCTTGTGGGTATTATCGAATTATTGAAAACACGTCTCATTGCTGAAACTACAAGAATATTTCACATTTCTAGCTCTTTCTCTGCCTTAATTCTGCTCATACCATCGGCAAACAGTGTAACTCAGGATGTTATTCTTTTTGTCTTGTCTAATAGTCTAAACATGGCAATAGCAGGAAGCTTAGTGCTAGCTTTGGATGAAACTTGACTCTACGAAGTCGGACGTTCCCGATGTGTTTCGTACTAAGGTCACACTATTTTGATACATTACGTGGAAGAGTATAACATTTTTTCTGCTCCCGATTAATCCTGCAAGGAATCCAAAAGCTTCTTACTAGGCACTTGGTAAAATAAACCCAAGTGTGGCTCTTTCCGTCCTTTCCTGTACTTTTCCAAGAGGATTTTTAGAGCAAATATTGCGTCCGTCGTGCTCTTCCCATGCACTAAGATAGATCTTGCTTGCAAATCGTTACATTGTTCTTTCTAAAAGGTTACTTGTGTGGCATATTAGCTTAATTTTCTGTACGCAGCACGGTCTTGTGTATCTCCTTTGTATATGGGAATCAGAAAGCTTGTCTGTGGGTCGTTTGCCATTCAATTACATAATTCCAAGTCTCAATAAAAATGTTTTTCCATATTTCATTCTTTCAAATACATCAAAAATTAATTTATTTTGACCATCAATACACCCACAGTCTCCGTAATATATGATCAGTCTTCAAGTAATTCTGTGTTTTGTCTACACACTCTCAGCAAGTTCACGGTTGAAGTTCCTCTTGCACCTTTTAGTTTTTATCACTTTACTTCGGTAATCCACATTTTCTTCCTCCTTTTCTTGGTTACAATGCTTGATTTGCAAACCATAACTCTGTGTTGTGCTGCCATATATTCGTTTCACAGGATAAAAAAAACCTAACGTCTTTCCGATTTCTCCTTCTAGAAGCCAGTTAGTCGATCTATGCGCTACTTCTTCTCATCCTATATCTTACTCTCAGGTTCACTCTTTTCTTGAAATAAATGTTCATACTCCGATTTCTATACTTTTCATGAAGTCGACTATCTTACGTTCTTTTTTATATAGTTTTATCCCCAGACTTGCTCATCACATCCTCGTCACCTTTATTCCTTCCTTTAGCTTTTTCTTCTGTTTCTTTTTCTTCGAGGTTTTGCTGCTTTTACTTTAGACTAGCTATAGTTATCATCCTCCTTCTTCTACGTCGCTCGGCATCTTCATCGTCTGCCCTTATTGACTTTAAGTCTCCCCGTACACAGTCCATCCATCTCACCTTCAGTTTTCCTTTCCTCTCTCATATTGCGCCTTTTTCTTTGTTTCAGTCAACAAATTCCTCCTTTCTTTTTTTTATGCGTCCAAGCCACCTGAGTCAGATTTTTTATCGCTCCACGATGTCAGCAGCTCCCATTTTCTTTATGGAACCCTCATTCCTTACATAACGTTTCAATGCGAGTCCGCATGGCCATCTGCGCATTTTCCTTCTCCCCACGTCCATTCACTTTATATCTCTGGTTCTTAATGATACTGTCTTCATTGCTTATGCTAGTTGTACAACTGCCTTATAGATCTTGTCTTTCAAACTTGATGGTACCCTTCAGTCACAAAGTACATTGGACGGCTCTAAAGCTTCTGTCCTGTTTTTGTCTTTGTGTCCATGTAGTACGGGACATGGAGCTTAAGTCTTATACAAAGATCCTTATACAACTGCGTTAATAGTCTGGAGTTTCCAGTACATTCAGCCATAGTTATCATTGTTCTCATTCGTCAAAAGGCAACCTGAAATTACAAAGAACTTTTGCAGCTCCTTAATGCTCTTACCATCATTGTAAGAACATCTACCTTATCAAGCGACGCGCTTCATATTAAATTTTTTCCTAGATTCGAGGAAGCTATGAGCAGTGTAGTCATTGGCCAATTTTATCAATGGTTTAACTGTGGCCTTAAAATTTTTTACATTCTCAGGTACTACCCGTACTATCCTACTAGAACAAAATTTCCTACATGTTTCAAGATAAGGAAGTTTTCTACAAGTTCCAGGTGAAATATTTTGGTTACAGAATCTGTAACCATCGCAACATCTAATCAATTATCCAATAGGAACTTTCACATGTGGGCCTGCAAAATCAAGTCAGTTTTTACTAAAACGTGCCGCTTTTGTGACTCGGAATTCTCGCAAAATAGCAGTGTGGTAAATTATATGGCTTACATTTATGTTAAAACAGTCGATAACATCTTATTAACCTTGAGCACATTGTCTCCTTTTCTTAACCAGTACCTAGATCTCAGTTCTCCCAATGTAGCCCTTTCGTTACAGTAATGCACTCTTACATGACAGTAATTCACTAGGTCTTCTGTAAACATACCATCTCTTGAAAAAATAATACAGAATTTGATTCCATATTAAAAATCTGAATTCGCATGACTGTCTTTGCAAACCAGGGTCTTCTTCCCAATCAATCTTAAATCCCGAGAGAGGTACTTTTAACCAGGACTTATTAAAATTCTATTAACTGTCAAAAATCAAACCTTTTTCAACTTCTTTATTTCTTTTACATCCAGCTTTCCAATTTCTTTTTCTCTTTTGTCACTTCAGATTCATGAAAGCTTTAAGCTACTGGGCGAGGGGAGCTTAGTGTTACACCGTAAACTTCTACCCTCAAAAATGTATCTACGCTGCCAAACTTATTTATGTCTATCACATTTCTCACTATTTCTGAGGAACTCGATACATCAAGCCTCATTAACGTTCACTAGCTTTTTTAGTCTTGAACCTTCTCGCCTACTTATCAATAAAGACCTTTCACTAAAGCTTGCTGTCTTACAAATAGCTTACTGTCACTCCCCTTTAACCTAAATCTGTTGGATTTTTAATTCCTGTTGCTTTACTAACGCTATCAAAATCATTGAGTTTTGTTAAATCAGAGTGAATATTCGTGTATCATTGTCACATAATTAACAATATAAAATTCAAAGAAAATGTTTTACCTCCAAGTAGTCGAGAAAAAACGCATCCAAGAGGTGCCTTCAGAGCAATCTGGTCAACATGGCACGTCATGTCAGTCCATCCTCCTTGAAGATCCAAATATAATCTGACCCCATCAATTACTCCACGCCCAAAGTATCAATCATACCTACTAACATTTGATGTGTATTTCTTAAGTGAGGATAGTGCTCTTTAACATGTTCAACTCCAAAGTTAGAGGTAGGCGCAGTATCATTCAAAACAAAGGCCTTATTTCTCAATATTTTTTCTCTTGCTGTTTGGGCCCTACAAAATTGCACAGCATCTCTAAGCTCAGCTTCAGCATCAGTGTCCAGGAGCTTAATTTCAAACCTTTCCTTTCTCAATGGCTGTAAACTCAATTTTTGTACTGCCTAGGCGGTAGTTAAAACTCTTTTCACTACCAGAACAAAATTTCATACACTTTATCTAAGGTAGTTTTCAAAATCGCACTTCTCCCCAAACCTGAATTACCCACACGAGCTTTCGCATTGATGTCTAAGCTACTTGGAATGGGCCGTACTTGCTTGACATTCCCTATTCGGAGGAAAGCAAGCACGTACATTAAATAATGAATACCATTGCAAAACGTACATAAAGGTTTGGATTTGCAATAATATTATGCCTTTCAATTGTTTAATTGCAATACACCTGGCATATCAGGGAGGGAGGGGAGGGGGGCGTTCTTACGAACAACTCGCACTGATAGGCCGAGTGGTCATTACCAAGGGAGAATTGGCAATTCGTCTGTAATTTTGCTTTTCGGCTTTTAAAAAATGCAGTTACAAACAAGGTTTAGGTTTGTTGGTGTTGCTGTTGTCATTGTAGAGTGTATGTTTTCCTAAACCACCAAGAACACGAGTACGACCTTCAATAACTTATTCCCAGAGCGGTCAACATGTTAACAAAATTCCATTCCTTATAACAGGCACCAATGCAAATCATGTTGTTCATTAATGATTGTAGATTTTTTTATATCAGTGCTAGCACCAGTACGCTAGAACAGAAAATTTTTACGCTTCTTGTGGACGGAAATGAGTCAAAAAAAGATATCTTAAATGACGTCACCTGTGCTAGCTGTATTGACTGAAACCCCGAGCCAAGATGTTTTCAATTATTGTAGTGGGTACAAGCATACTACGGGTGACTGATTCAAGAAGTACTCAGGCCTAGAATGCTCTTCATTCCCTACAAAGAGCATGGGCCCCACCATAGAAATTTACCCTAAGGCTTGCGTGTAAACTACTCTATTCTGAGTCATGATAATAGAATAATGCAGAAAGGTTTTAACTAGAAGGAACGCGTACTTTATCTCTGGTGTATCCTTGACGGATTATATCACTAACACACAGTTCTGTCGTCCATTACCACGTATCTCTAAAGTCATCTGGCAGCTTCGTCATCAGATCTTGAGATTGCGAACCAGCAAATTAACTACTCCTGTGGCAACATGAGTGCAAGAGAGGAATTGGTCACAACAGAATCATGTTAAAATGACTCACAGAAGAAAATAATCAATTAACGGACGTGGATTTCGTAAGTGCAATAACTGACATTGGAGTGGAGGAAGAACTTCGCCTTAGCTTCGCCTGAATCAGACGACTGTGGGATGAACTAACGTGAGTGTGATGAAACCTTCCATTACTTGTTGCCTCTTCTGCTAAGCCACAGGTGTAGGCCTGCATCTATTACTCTGCTGAGTAGTCATGCTTAATGTCTTTACTGCATTCTGATACAATGAATTTTATGAGAATGCTGGATCTCAACTCTCAATCTCTATTAATTTCTTTTTAAGGTTTGTACTGTACAGTGTGGTAGGATGTATACAAAATTTCTGCATTCCAACCGGCATTACATGGGCTCTGACAATCTTCTGTGCTTGGAGTTTTTCATTCAATTACATTTGGCAACTTATATCAGGACATTAGTCCTGATTTGATTGCACCAGCGATGAGCTGCAATGCTTAATTCTGAACTTTATAGACCTTGTCAAAACTGGTCTTTGATGTCAGGTTTTGTCCGCACGTTGTGGCCTGTTCCAAGGATGTCCCAGACAGACTTCCATCTGTGACCTACACAGTTTCACTGCTACTGTGATTTTATTAACATGGTGTTTCTGGTACATCCTAGGGTCACGGCTGACTCCAAACATTTGTACGTGCCATGTAAGTGAAGAATATCCATATTGCCATAACCAAAAAAATAAAGATTGAAATTGAGTGATGCTATTCGTGGTACATATTTCCGCAGAATTTTCTTTCTGCTCTGGTGTATTCCGTTGTGTACCCAGGCCTTTCTGTTGGTCAAATACTGGCTAATCTAATTGTACACGCGCTCTTTGATTCAATAATGATGCATTTTCACCTTCAGTCCTCTTTTCATGCTTTGGCAAATAGAATACCAGCTCCAGCTACCGAACAGCCCTGACGACCCATCAACGTACTACTCATAAGAGGATGGAGATGGATGGTATCATCTATGACAGATCAACAAGGGCAGTGAGAAGACTGCTTCACCAACTGGTACTTACCACAACAAGTAACAATCCTACAATCCTCTCTGTGTTACTCTGTGTGTGTGTGTGTGTGTGTGTGTGTGTGTGTGTGTGTGTGTGTGTGTGTCTCTCTCTCTCTCTCTCTCTCTCTCTCTCTCTCTCTCTCTTTTTCTTCCTTTCTCTTTCCTTTTCCTCCCCCTTCCTCTTGATTTTTCAACATACATGATTGCGCATTTCACGAGAGAGGCGTGATCATATGTATATACATGACCC
>RDPX01000250.1:1213135-1231778 GCA_003991215.1 Morbakka virulenta
GGTCAACATGCTTGATGCAGTCATGTGGGTCAGAAACGCGTGGAATGCAGTGACTGACTCCACGATCACGAAATGCTTTGCAAAGTGTGGCTTTTCAAGGGCCACAGATGAGGAAGCACCTGCACCAGCTCCACAACCTCTTCCAGCTCTAACTGATGGACAGCAAGCGCTGCTGGACCAAGAGAACATCACCATGGAGGAATATTGTGGCATGGATGATGGTCTTGAGGTGTCTGAAGCTTTGCAGGATATAAGTACAGAACTACCGTCCAGTACGAACACCCCAAGTGATGAGGATGACGATCCCGATACCACTTCACCACCACCAACGAGGATTGAGGCAGCAGCCTGTATCTCAAAATGCGTTGAGTACGCTTCCGCCAGGGGAAACACTGAACTCTTGGCTGTGTTATTTCAAGCCAGGCACATGATCGAAGCCGCTACCACTATCGTTCCACAAAAGCAGCTGCGAATGACTGACTTTATGAAGAAATGAGATATCTTTCTCATTGTTGTAGTGCTTCAGAAAATCTTTATGACAAGCATTTGATTCTCTAGTTTTTTTTACCCTTAGTGATTAAGCCTACTGTATCCTGTTCGACCTCTTTGTTTACTTCATAATATGCACTATATTTGCTCGTTACAATTGTAAAATACTTTTTGTGTGATTTTTTCAATATGCTTGACACAAGTAAAGCAGAGAAGAAAGAAAAAGAAAGTACATAAAAATTTGGTCCCCCCAAATAACGGCTCCCTCCCAATAACGAACATTATAATTTCCCCGTGAGTGTGTTCGTTATTGGGGGGGAGTACTGTATCAAATTTACTGGTAGATTTTCTGAACCTCCAGATGAGATACTAACTCCATACCAGTACTTCAAGCAATTCATTGATGACAATTGCTTTGAAAATATAGCTCATCAAACAATTATGTATGCACTACAGTCAAATGGAAAAGAATTAAGTGCAACAAAGGCTGAAATTGAGCAGTCTATTGGTATACTATTGCTCACTGGCATATATAAATGACCTAGTTTTAGAATGTATTGGGAAAATGCTTCTAGATTTTCTGTCACTGCAGATGTCATGTCTGGAAATAGATTTGAAAGCCTCCTTCAGTATAACCATTTCAACGATAACTGTAGAATGAAGACAAAAGGTCATCCAGAGTATGACCCCCTTTTTAAAGTAAGACCATTACTGGAATCACTGAATGAAAATATGGGGAAAATTGAACCTGAAGAGTGTCATTCAATAGATGAGCAAATGATCCCATTTAAGGGACAGAGCTCTTTGAAACAATACAATAAGAATAAGCCCAACAAGTGGGGCTTTAAGGTGTTCACACGGGCAGGGGTATCCGGGATGATTTATGATTTCGAAATATATACAGGAAAGCATATGAATTTAAGTGGAGATTTCGGAGTTTCTGGAAATTCAGTGCTTCTTATGGTTGAATCCCTGCCAGAAGATAGAGGTTTAAAACTATATTTCGATAACTGGTTCAGTTCAGTTCCTCTTACAGAAGAACCAAAAAAGAAAAAGCTATGGTCTGTTGCAACAATCTGTTCCAATAGCATGAGTGGTTGCCAATTGTTGGATGATAAGGTGCTAAAGGAGAAAGGAAGAGGTAGTACCGACTTGAAGTCAGATGCAGCATCTGGTATCACCATTGTGAAATGGTATGACAATAAAGCGGTTCACCTTGTATCCTCCTACACTGGAGTTGAACCTAATGGGAACTTGCAGACGCTGGAGCAAAGCCAACAAAATGTACATTGATATTGACAGGCCAGATATTGTAGTTCGATATAATAGGCACATGGGAGGTGTTGATTTGGCGGATATGTTAGCAGAACTCTATAGAATAAATGTACGCAGCCAGAAGTGGTATAGCAGAATTTTTCATTATTGTTTTGATACAGCTGTTATAAATGCATGGCTTCTATATAGACACCATAAGGAGCAGCATGGCAAAAAGTACTTATCTCTAAAAGATTTTCGCAGCATGATTGATCATGCACTTACAAAAGCGGGCAAATGTGAAAGAAAAAAGTGTAAAAAAAGTAAATATTTTGAAGTCATGCGTTTTCTTCACGAGAAAACTTCAAATTTGCCTACTCACAGCAATGTGGACATTTCACCAGGAGCATATAGCCAAGTGTCAGAAACCAGTATTTCGGAAGATCAGGAAGGTATTTCGGAAGATTCCACTACTTATATGGGCAGCACATATAGTTCCCACACCCCTCCGCCAAGAAATGAAATCGCTACTTCACAAAGGACACTTAGGTATCGAATAAACCAAACAAAATGCTCGAAACACCCTATACTGGCCAGGGATCAACAATGAAATCTCCCACATGACAGAACTGCAACATCTGCCTCAACTACCGAAATGCCCACAAGGAAGAACCGTTCCTTCCCCACGAATTTCCTGAGAAGCCTTAGATAAAAGTTGCAATTCGCTTCTTTACTCTGCAAAATAAAGACTACCTTATTGTTGTTGATTATTATAATAATTATTATTCGAAATTCTTTGAACTTGCTACTTTGCCAACGCTCCCGTCTGATTTCGAGAGGAAGGAAACTGGAACATGTCAGGAAAAGTAATTGCTCCTAACAAATATCCTCGTTCATATGATGTTGTCACCAATCAGGGCATGATGCTTAAAAGAAATCGCCACCATTTACTCAAAACCAATGAACCGTTCCAGGTACAACACAATTATAATGATTTAACAAAAGACGAACACAAATCAGAAATACCTACTGCAAATACACAAGATAATCCTCTTCCTCCCTGACCACCAGACAACGAAAACAAATAGAGATCAGGAAGATGTATTATAACACCACCTTGATTCAAAGATTTTATAAGATATTAAACTGACGTTGAACTGTATTTTTTAAGCTTGATTAGACATTAAAATTAAACATGGGCTATTACACAGGAAGAGGAATGTTATCATTTAGAATAAAGTATCAAGGTTGCTTTTAGTCCTAAATAAGCTTTGTTTTAGTAGTCTCTCTTCCATGTCATTCGGGTAGAGATTACTTGCTCTCCGTGTTATTGAATTGGATTATTGTGTTTTACCAATGGCTGTTCTCGGAATTGATCATCTTCTTGTGTCGAATACAACATATATCTCAGAGATAAACAATCATTTTAGATTATTCTAAGTTATGAGTATTTAATCAGGTGCTACCCCCAAAAGTTTAACTCCCCCAACATTATTGAAGCTCTCAGGGAGACCAAGGTATTCGACCCGGTAGAATGCCTCCAATTTCTCAAGGGAGATTTTGTTCTCACTTTTAAATCGGCCAGTTACAGGCCCACCTTTGAAGCCAGGGAGTTTCTAAGGATAAAAGGGAATAGCTGCCCAGGAGAAAAACCCTTGGGCCCCACTCACAACCGTCACTATCAAGGATCTGCCACATGAAATTGCAGACGGAGCAATCGCCGCTTGCCTAAAAGACTATGGCAAAATTAAATGGCTGAAACAAGACAAACTTGGCGACGTACCAGGTTTATTCAAGGGCGACAGAATAGCATGGATGCTCCCTATCTCTTCTTTCGTCGCAAGACTAATACCGTATACAAAAACCAACCACTGTCATGTCGCTCTTGTGGGGCTTCAGGTCGCTCAGAAGCAGAATGTGCCGAAGAAGTATGTCGAAGATGTGGTAGCCCCGACCACAGTGGGACCAAGTGCCCAGAAGGACCCCTCTACTGCTATTTCCATCAGGAACCTCACGAGGATGGGGACTGTGGCACCTGGTGGATTTAGGATCCTCTTTCCTCTAACACCAATCAAGAACCCACCACTAAACTGGCCTAACCACCCAACTATCCTCTTTCAATGCATTCAGAAAAGAGACAACCAGAAACCAACCATGATCGAACAAGCCCTAAATTAAAAAGCCTTAGTGACACAACTTCTTCATATGAGAAAGTCTTTCTAGGCAATTTGTAACTGTTTGTAATAATAAAGACGCATAAAGCCCCAATGGCTAAATCAAGGAGCACCCTACTGGCTAAGTAACCCCCACAAGTTATCCCCAACAAAACTAAAAGGATAGACCATGTCGACAATTAACATCGGGCCATTAAATGTGCAAGGTTTGGGATCCGTGACCAAACAAAACCAACTTGTACATTTCATAAACCAGCAAAAATTAGACATTATTTTTCTACAAGAAACCTTGATAACTAACCACAACAAGCCAACATCATAAGCAAAAATTACAACGGGACATACAGTACTACCCCCCAATAACGATCCCCCCAAATAGCGGTTCCCTCCCAAGAACGAGTGATATTCTGTGGCCGTAACTTTCTCCTTATATATTTCATATTACCTTCCCTCCAAATAACGGTTCCCTCCGTAACCCGAATAACGAACACAAAATCGTGGCCACAAGTGAAATTTCCCTCCCAATAACGGTAGTTTCATGTCAGGCCTGTCAAATGCAATTCATAATATTAATGAGTTCTGGCGATGATTCTATTGAAGGTGTGATGTTTCCTGATGCGTCATATTCGACAACNCTCAGGAGGATGATCCTACACCTGATCCAGTACCCGCTCCAGCCTTAACGGACGGTCAGCAGGAGCTCTTGGATCAAGGAAATATTACAATGGATGAATACTGTAGTATAGACGATGATCTTGAAGCTTCAGAGACTCTACAGGACGCAACAACACATGCATCATCCAGCGCGAGCAATTTCAGCGATGATGAGGACGACGATCCTGAAATCCTTTTACCACCACCAACCAGGACGGAGGCAGCAGCCTGTATTTCGAAGTGTGTTGAATACGCCACAGCCAGAGGCGACACCGAACTCCTGAGTGTCTTATTCAAAGCTCGAAATATAATTGAAGCCGCTGCTACTGTTGTTCCTAGAAAGCAGCTACGAATGACGGACTTTGTTAACCAATAGTATTTTTGGACTCTTGTTATGATGTGATTTCGTACTTTCCTGAAACTATTACATTATTTGTACTGATGTCGTACAGTATCGGCATTTAATACGCATATAAAAATTTGGTCGTTGTACGGTACTGTTTTGGTCTTTATAATGTAATTTTACTTTAACACGTGATGTTGTTTGTGCATTGCATATACATGTGTCGTTATCTCTTAGAGAAAAAAAGCAGAGAAAAAGAAAAAATTAAGAAGAAAAAATCACCCCCCCAAATAACGGTTCCCTCCCAATAGCGATCATCTCGTCTGGGCTGAAAGGGTGTTCGTTATTGGGGGGGAGTACTGTACATCTGGAATTATGGAAAGAAAGGCAATGGCACTGCAATCCTTGTTTCCAATAAACTCTTGTAAAAGAGGCTTCCCCTCGATCATGCCATTCTGATAACTTTGAACTTATATAGTGGAATTTTGCCACGCCTCTAGTCAGGTTTTTAGTTAGTCTGACTCTAGCCGATAGCCGAAGCAGACGTTAGAAGAGTCGATGTAGTCGTCAGACGAAAGTAGAAAAAGTAATTCAGAGGAAAGACGCAAGTTATAGTCTTCAAGTTTAAAGATTAATTTTAGGGTGGTTATTTGAGTTTTCTTGCCTTCTCTTCGCTCGTTTGCGCGAACTCACGCAGTTTGTAAAATACAGCAATTTTACACTCCCACACCAGATCTACCAGCACATCAAATGTGGTAAAAATGACCACTTCATAACTGCACCCCTCGAACTCAAACGCCAAGAAATAGTATTAATCAATGTTTATGCTCCAAACACCAACTATCAATGTACACCCCTGTTTCAGGAACAGGAGGCAGTCATCCCCAACCACCACCCTCTTATAATAGGAGGTGACTTCAAAATTTCACACCAGACTGCACCAGTACTACACCCACACTACACAGGTCATCAACACTCTTATCCACCTAACAGAACACGGCAACACGATCAACATTTACAGGCAGCTCCACCCACAGGCAAAACACTTCACCTGCCACCATGGAGCCAGTGGCTCTTAAATCAACTGCTTCTAAATTTCCAAAGTACTTCTCCCTTTGACACAACAGACTGAAATAACAACCTTTTCCTTTTCAGACCATGATCTAAACCATTTCTCCCTACACACAACCGGGACCAGGGTAATGGAAATTAAACACCACTACTCTCAACAATTCCAACCTCCACCATAAAATCCATCAGTGGTGAAACCACTGCCTTACATCAAAGAGTGACTTCCAAGACCTTCGTACCTCGTGGGAAAAAGGAAAAAAGAAACTTAAACACATATGAATTAAACAGTCCAAACAGGGAAAAAAACACAGACCAAAAAGAGGAAAAATGTGAAATCCATCCAACCCTTAAGACAGAAACATCCTAACACCCAGACAAAATCTGAAATTGAGACTACCAAACAAACTAAAAACTCTAGATGCACAGTGTACATAAGGTGCATAACTTAGAACCAAAGAAAAACTACTCAAAATGCATGAAAATCCTTCTAGTTACTTTAAAAGAAAGGGGAAAAAACACCCAACAGAAAAATATCTCAACAGAAATAGTCAAAAACGACACCAGAACCACAGACCCTCCTGAAATTGTCCACCTTGTTGCACAATTCTATGCTGACCTGCATACCTCAGAACCAAGTGATGCAACCACGCAAAATGAATTCACCAAAGAGAAAAATGAAGCACTTGAGCAACCAATCATCGAATATGAATGCCTCAAGGCACTAAAACAAATGCAGCCTCACATTACCAGGCAGTGATGGGTTCAATGCCGAATTTTACCTAGCCTACTGGGACCTCCTTGGAAAACACCTTGTAGAAGTATTTAAATAATCCCTTTTGTCAACTTTTGTCAGAAGACATGTGACTGCCACTTTTTACCCTCCTTTTCAAAAGTGGAGACTCCAAAATGCTCCCAAATTGGAGACCCATATCCTTACTCAATGCAGAAAATAAGATCATAGCCAAAACAATAGCCAACTGACTCCAATCAGTCTTGACCCTACTAATCCACCAAGACCAAACATGCGGGATCCCTAATCGAACAATCTTTGATGACATAATAGTCATCCATGACTGTATCGCATATGCTTAACATAAAGAATCTCCTCTTGCCCTTGTCAGCCTCTACCGAGAAAAAGCCTTTGAGCATGTTTAGTGGTCCTTCATTGATAAAGTCCTCATAGCCCAAAATTTTGGCCCAGTGTTCAGACACTGGATGAAAATCTTCTACACCAATATTCAAACTGTAGTTTTCAACATAAGCCACAGATTCCAACCATTTCTTCTGTCATGGAAAGTCCGCCAAGGCTGCCCACTCTCTCCTCTTCTATACTGTCTTGTGACAGAAACCCTAACTTGTGCAATCAGAGCCAACCCAGACATACATGGACTCCATCTGCCCAGATGCCCAACGGACTGCAGACTCACTTAGTATGCAGACAACACCACCCTTATAACAAAAGATTTCCAAACTGTAAATGCAGCCCTCTCCATTTTTTTTACTTATCAAAAAGCATCTGGTTCTAAACTAAATAGACACAAATGCAAAGGTTTTTGGTTCTCCCCACCCAAAACAAAAACCTCCACACCTCCACCAATCAGCTGGGAAGGCAAGGTGCAGAACCTGAAAGACACCCTCGCTGCCTGGGAAACATGACACCTGTCTCTTAAAGGAAAATCCCTCCTGGTCAACAGTCTTGGACTGTCCCCTTTGTTACACCTGTGCACCATTCTTGAACCCCCCAAAAGATATTGCCAAACAAATCAATAGACTCATATTCCAATTTATCTGGAAACACAAACCTGAGCGAATCAAAAGAGAAACCTTGTACCAAACCATCAACCAAGGCAATCTTCAAATATGCAACCTAACCACCAAATCCTTAGCTTTAAAAATAAAGCACCTCCATAAACTCTTTATATCTAACCAATATAAATACTACACATTCTCGACCCTTCCACTCCCATCCAGAGCCAAAAAATTACCCATTATGTAATCAGGCTTACCAAGGTAACACTTTGGAAAGCAGGATGTAACCTTACCTTAAATCAAACAAGCACAAACCCACAAAAACTCTACCACCAGATAGCTAACACCACAAAAGCCTGCATCTGTTTATCCTTCTCCTCTTAGAATCCACAACAGGAATGCACTTCTCTTCAACTTTTAGTATAGCCAAGGCAAACCCACGTACAGTCGCATCCCCTTCATTAACACAAGTGGAAAAACCACTTAAATGTAAATTATTCAGGAAAATGTAGTATAATACACAAAATATAATGCAAAAACATCCGCCCTAGAGAGTTATGAAAGATATTTGTGAATGGAGGGAATGTAGTATTTTAATACACTAGCAGTTTTAGTACTTTTATCATCTGATTTTATTGTAAGTAACTTTAGTACTTTGATTGTTACTATATTTAGAATGAGATTAGTATTGAATTGAATTAAATAACATGACTGATAGCATGTGTTGATTAAATTCGTTGATTACCAAATCTGATATCATCGGCCTAGAGCCAGATAATTGAATGCTACAGATCACATAAAATCTGCCATGAACTTGATTAATGTCTACAAAAAGACTTCAAGTTTGAGACATCCATGTAAGTCCGAGGCTGCTCCAGAGAAATTAAACTGCTTGCCCCGATGAGACACGATCATAGATTTGCTAACTGTGGACGAAAGGCCACAAAAGTGGCTCAGTTTGAATCATCTGCTAAAACCATAGAGTTAGGAATATAAAACACTGGAGTGCGCAGCTCTATTGTCTACCCAATACGAAGCTGAAGCAACCACGCGACATTTTGTTGGAAGTAAAGAAGTTGGCGGGAAATTCCCAAACAAGCATGACGAATGACTGCGTTGTTGCCAGGTGCACCCCCAAAACGAGAAATGCTTACACAGAACGAACCGAAAAAACTGTATCTTTCCACAGGTAAGATAAAAGCTGATCCTTTCTTTCAAAAGGAGCTTTTTCAACTTTGTATTAAGCTTTAAATTTAAGCTTTGTATTAAACTGCATGTTCATGTTATGTTTGGACGTGATTTCGCAGCTCTCTGGAAAACAGCAAAAGATGCTAGTAATAATATGTAACTTGCGTTTGTTATGTTCATTCCTTTTCTTTTTGATTACCACTATTAATTATATTATCATGTTTCAAGAATTAACAATCTAGACAACTTTAACTTTGAAACTGGCAAAAAGTTTGAAGAAATCAGCCGACGATCGAATTGAAAAAGATCAAAAACAAGAATTTTTAAATAACCTTTTCTTTTGCAGATTTCCTTTTTTTCAAGGTGAACAAATGATAGAGAAATGGGTGAACAACATCAACGAGATGACTTCACAGCAAAAAATGTTACAAAAAATGTGTGCTCAAGACATTTTCAAGAATCTGATTATGAAGTTCGTGCTGAAGATTAAAAGCCAATGCTGAACCATTAGTAGCACCTTCTGTGTTTGAAGATTATCCCATGCATCTACAGCCAAAGAAGACAAGCATGCGTTTTGACAGCGGCGTTAGAAAGTGGAAGCAAGCGCTGACCAACAGTCCATCCAAAAGAGCAAAGTTAGTCCAACAAGATCATACTAAAAGTTCAAACGTTTCCCCTAAAAAGGCTCAGATGTTGAAGTCTATGAAGGAAAAGCACAAGCAATTGAAGATCAAAACACTTCAGCAGGAAATTAGACGTAAAACTCAGAAAATCAAAACTTTGGGAGGGCACCTCAAGCTATTACAGAAGGAAAATAAGCTGACACGATTCTTCAAGTCTTCTTGAGCATGAGTTTGGTGGATTGTCTATGGAGTTAATCACAAACATGACCAAAAATCATGGCATAAGTGTAAAGGGCCATCGCTACTCTCAAATGATAAAGCAGTTTGCTGTCACTTTATACTTTACTGAATATCGCTACTAACTTCAATTCGACCGTCAATAATTCTCATGTCTTTCATTTTTTGCATTAGCCATGCGATCCTCGGACTTAATTCAGAATCTATATCACCATAAACGTCTGGTATCAACGTTGATCCAGCTCCAGACACATAAATTCTGCTCTTCGAATCGTCCTCTAAAGTCGCTTTGATCTTAAGGTATGTATATAATACATGATTAACAACAACATTCTCAGATCGCGATACTCTAAATCCGTCGATTTCTTGGACATACTTAATCCATGTCAGCTCTGCTGTAAAGATTAGTATGTATTTTAAAAGAGGGCTAAAGAATTTGGTTCCTTGGTAGTTCAAGTTCGGATTTTCGACTACGAATCTGGAAATGAGAGGCACCCTGTTACAACCGGTAGTGACGAGTTGGGAGACGTGTTGTATACCATCAACGCCAATTATAATGTCAAGAGTTTTAAGATGTGGTTTGATAAGGGGTCAAACATCATCGTGACCGGTTTCCCTAAGAAAGGTAATCCTAATGCGTTCATCGACATGGAAGTTAACGAGATTAAGAAATTGGATTTACACGCGGAGTATAAGCGTACTAGACATGAGAATCATTGACGGTCGAATTGAAGTTAGTAGCGATATTCAGGCTATGTTTAGGAATATTAAAGATAATACAATAAAGGAACTGATATCTCAAGCTAAGTCTATTCCTAAGACCCCAATTTATCCACACATAACTGCTGTAACAATATTTTTCCCAATACCATTACTGGACTAGCTAAACCTAAAGGATCAAAGGCTTTTGCTAAAATGCTAAGAACAACTCTCTTAGTTGGTAACTGTAGTCTGGCTTCTTCACCTATCTTGGATAAATCCAACAGGATCAAGTGAAAGCAGTTTATCGACAAGATGAGTTCATCTTTCGAAAGAAAGAGACCATGGGCTCGGGGAAAAGCTTTTGGCCTTTGTTGCAGCGAACCGTGCTCACGCGTTCGCATGCGGATGGCTTGCGGAAGAGTCGGTTGTGTCCAGTAAAATTGTGTATACCATTACTGGACTAGCTAAACCTAAAGGATCAAAGGCTTTTGCTAAAATGCTAAGAACAACTCTCTTAGTTGGTAACTGTAGTCTGGCTTCTTCACCTATCTTGGATAAATCCAACAGGATCAAGTGAAAGCAGTTTATCGACAAGATGAGTTCATCTTTCGAAAAACTGCTTTCACTTGATCCTGGATCATTTATAGGATTAAAAACGTTAACAAACGGGCATGGGGGGGTTAAGATTGACCTTGGGAGAGTTAAGAACAAGATTTAGTCGTTGTTTTGTTTGTTTAGAGAAAGGCCATAAGTCTTTCGAATGTTTAAAAGCTAAGAAAATGTGCAAAGTTTGTTATGGCAAACATCATTCCAGTATTTGTTATGCCAACACTAGGAATAAGTGCGATAATTTTAGGGATAAGACAGATAAGTCCAGTCGTTTTGCTAAGGAAAGCTGGCCCAGTAGTAGTAATTTAAAGTATTCAAGTTTAACGTCGAGTAATAATAGACCTAGCCATAACACTACGGCAAATGAGACATCGGTCAATTCGTCGTGTGTGCGTCTAGATAATCAGCTGGGCATTGGTAGTTCAGGTCGTGTAGCTTTGCAGACAGCGAAAGCTCTCGTGCATGGAGAGCAGGATTGTGTTGTGAGGATTTTATTTGATTCAGCTAGTCACAAATTCTTTGTTACAGCTAAGAGTTGTTGATAGGTTAGGATTAGAGAGGAAAAGGACTGATGCCTTAAATATCAAGACTTTTGGTAGTTCAAGTTCGGATTTTCGACTACGAATCTGGAAATGAGAGGCACCCTGTTACAACCGGTAGTGACGAGTTGGGAGACGTGTTGTATACCATCAACGCAAATTATAATGTCAAGAGTTTTAAGATGTGGTTTGATAAGGGGTTAAACATCATCGTGACCGGTTTCCCTAAGAAAGGTAATCCTAATGCGTTCATCGACATGGAAGTTAACGAGATTAAGAAATTGGGTTTACACGCGGACTATAAGCGTAATAGACACGAATGCCGTATTAAGAGCGATTTATATGACGAGTGCTCAGTCTGTCATAGGCCGTCTTTCGTCGTTGGAGACGTTAGAGGCGTTAAAATGTGTCTTGAATGTTTTACAGGATATCAAGTTCCTAATGGGTTTCATGGTCTCGAACAAGTATGGAGGGAGCCTTGTCATGCTGAAGATTTACCCGACGGTAGTTTTGAAATAGATATGGGATCATAATGGCACATAATGGCACACACCGTCACATGTTGGATTCATATTTGTGCGAATGGATGTGGAGACAAAGACATCGGAATGCGGACATGTTTCAAGTTATATTGGCTAATATTGCAGCATATTGGCCACCCCAGTAAAATATTAATAAATAATAATAATGTAAAATATAAAGTGTCAACAAAAATGGGGGCCATTATCCGGGGGCGATTTTCCAGGGGGCAATTGTCCTAAAACCGGCGGAAGGTGCAGGCTGTTTGGCAAGCGGTCAAAGACAGGGACTGGCTGTGCAGGAAGTGTAAAACTGACCTTCACGGCAGTCAGTTTGGGTGTGACAGCTGCTTGGAGTGGTTCCACTTCAGCTGTGCTGGAATAAGGAAAGCTTCTTGCAGCAAGGTTTGGTTTTGTTGCGCCTGCCCCAACGCCATCATGTCACTCTGTGCCTTTATTTATTAGATATTATATTTAAAATTTGTATACAGGGATCTTAATCAATACTGTTATCCCTTCCTACCACACCCATTCACAGAATGAAAAATTAAGAAATAAAGTCTATAAAGAAACGACAAAAACAAAATAAAAACCAACAAAACAACCCATTTTTTATTCATATGTACACATTAAAAGAGCTATTACAGTCATTACTCAGAGTTATTGAGAATAATTCAGAAAAATGGCAACTTACAATCGAAGCAGTCCCGTACAGTTTCGCAAGTTTTTTTCTTAGCCATGACTTCAACTGATTCAAATTTTTTCTATTCTCGTTCCTGTGAAGATCCATGCAAAGTTTAAAAATAAGCAGTTGCTTCATCCATTAAAGGACTTGCAAGAAGAATTGTGAAGCAAACCCTGGCATCAAGGTGTCAAGAAGAAGTTTTTTTAGATGGAAGCCTCATGATGTGGCCTCTGTCAAGAAAGCCAAATTTCGACAATGTCATTGTTATATTTCCTGAATCCAAGGTTGAAATTGGAGAGACTGAATCTTTTTCTTAAAGAAAAGGTCAAGAATGTTCGTCATTTACTGAACGAAAGTGTGTGCCCATTTGAGGACCTGCCAAAGTTGGAGTGTGTGGAAAGGATCTGTACTGAATGTGGAGTTGAGCGTGTGAAAATGAGACTGTGTGAAGAGTTTAAAGAAATCTTGGGTCAGAATGTGCGATGGAGAAAATGGGAACTGGTGAGAGAGGGGAAGTCCTCAAGAATGGACCAAGTAAAGAAAAGTGGAAGTGTGGGAGATTGCATAGATGAATTGTGCAAAGAGCTACAAACAAATATTTTGCATGTATTTGTTGCTGAGTGGCAACGCAAGCAATTGCAGGATTTGCGAGCTGAGCTGCCAGAAGGATGTGCCCTGGTGACATGTGATTTTGCAGAAACTTTTTTATGCCGCTTTCAAGACCAGTCACAAAGTGCTCACTGGGCATATAAACAAGTATCCTTGTTTCCAGCTGTAGTTTTTTACAAGGCATGGCTGTGATGAGTTAAGGAGAGAAGAGATATCCTTTTTTACAGGTGACCTCCAGAAAGATGCACATCTTGCTCAGATGTGCATCGATCATGTGGCTGCAGGTCTGGTTAGTTCACTGGGTGACCGCTTGAAGAAGGTCATCCTAATATCTGATGGCTGTTCTTCACAGTTCAAAAGCAAAGTCCCCTTTCTCCTGCAAACAAAAATGAAACAGCCTGGAGTTTTGTTTGAAAAAATTTTCTTTGGGGCCAGACATGGCAAGAATGACAGTGATTGGTCGGGAAGCGCAATAAAAAGACAGGTAAGTAGAGATCTAGCTGCAGGGCTTGGGGTAGAAACTGTCAGTGTCTTCTTGCAGTGGTGGTACATGCCATGAGCACTGCCAACATCCGCAGTGCTCATGACATGTACCACCACTGCAAGAAGACACTGACAGTTTCTCCCCCAAGCACTGAAAGTGAAAGTTGTTGTCACAAGACACGTAACTTTGTGCTCTTGGAGGAAACAAAACGAACATTTTCCTCTGCATCTGTTAAGACTGTTGCTGGGTCACGAAAGCTGCACCACGTATGTGCACAGGGTCCAGGGGTCCTGACAACCAGGGAGTTATCATGTTTTTGCAATTCTTGCAAGGAGGAGGATTACATCTCTTGCGAGAACGAGGATTACGTTGATAATTGGAAAATAGTTCAGATGCGATTTGCTTGCGAAGTTGCTGATGAGAACTCTGACAGCTCAGACTTGGAAGATTCATGTTTTTGCAATTCTTGCAAGGAGGCTTTTTTAGGTCCCTCAGCCTGTTCTTGTTTGGCAGTGAGGAGTACCATGTTGAACTCCGTGTTCGGATTGTGGTATGTATGGCAACAGAGGAAAGTATTTTTCTTACTGGTGATTTGTGGTGCCCATCTTATGAAGTGAACTTAAGCCCGCAAAAAGTGATTGAGATGGCTGTTCTGACATCAGTGGCCCCTCAAGTTTCTTCAGCTGAAGAAGCTTTTACACATGAGGTCATATCGATCTTAACGAGGGGGATGTTTACTGGATTATGGGAAATTTGTGCTGCATCATATGCACTTAAACGACCAGTCCAGTTCAGTTTTTCCATCTTTTGGCTGGCAGTGCTACCAGAAACATTGTAACAGGGTTATTAGGCCTCCAGGATGTGTCACTGATGACAAGCTGGTTGTCATGTGGTCATCGACCACAGATGATATGACTGTTGCTAACTGGACCCCTAACCACTTTGTACCTCTGAAGGTCAAAGGTCTAAGCAAGTGTGCTCCTCAGATGGGGAATTTTTGTCTGGTTCAGTGGAATGGTCAGAGGTATGTTGGGCAAGTAATGGAGACTGATCATTTACTGGATGTTGTGTGTGTTCGGTTCATGTGTTGTAAGTGGTTTTGGCCANTTGCAAGGAGGAGGATTACATCTCTTGCGAGAACGAGGATTACGTTGATAATTGGAAAATAGTTCAGATGCGATTTGCTTGCGAAGTTGCTGATGAGAACTCTGACAGCTCAGACTTGGAAGAATATGCAACAATCCCAAAATCTGACTTGAGTTCAGAAGAAAGCGGTTTTTGCTTGGAGGAAGACGTGGTTGTTGACTCTGATGTGCAAAGTCTGCTGGACAGTGAAGATGAAGAAAGTGCTTCAATTTGTAACAGCCCCATCATAGAGCGAGAGGAGGAAGCAGATCCTAGTCGGGTCATGTTTGCACAAAACGAAGAAAGAACTGCTTTCTTTGCAGAGAAGGCAGATGATTTACTTTTGTGCACCTCTTTTGAAACCACACAGATGCTGTCTTTTGATATCAAAGCAGCTGTGGAAAGCTATTCCATACCCAGTAGGAACTTCAGTCTCCCTGGTGGGGAAATTTGTACCATCTCCCAGAGCCTGCTGCCGGCAGATGTCCACACTAGGTGCATTCCAGTCATTGTTGGCCAGATGTAAACTGCTTTTTTAGGTCCCTCAGCCTGTTCTTGTTTGGCAGTGAGGAGTACCATGTTGAACTCCGTGTTCGGATTGTGGTATGTATGGCAACAGAGGAAAGTATTTTTCTTACTGGTGATTTGTGGTGCCCATCTTATGAAGTGAACTTAAGCCCGCAAAAAGTGATTGAGATGGCTGTTCTGACATCAGTGGCCCCTCAAGTTTCTTCAGCTGAAGAAGCTTTTACACATGAGGTCATATCGATCTTAAAGAGGGGGATGTTTACTGGATTATGGGAAATTTGTGCTGCATCATATGCACTTAAACGACCAGTCCAGTTCAGTTTTTCCATCTTTTGGCTGGCAGTGCTACCAGAAACATTGTAACAGGGTTATTAGGCCTCCAGGATGTGTCACTGATGACAAGCTGGTTGTCATGTGGTCATCGACCACAGATGATATGACTGTTGCTAACTGGACCCCTAACCACTTTGTACCTCTGAAGGTCAAAGGTCTAAGCAAGTGTGCTCCTCAGATGGGGAATTTTTGTCTGGTTCAGTGGAATGGTCAGAGGTATGTTGGGCAAGTAATGGAGACTGATCATTTACTGGATGTTGTGTGTGTTCGGTTCATGTGTTGTAAGTGGTTTTGGCCACTTGTAGATGAATTCCCTTGGGAGCAAAGCACCTCTATACTCAAAGAAATTACTCTGCAGTTGGTTGAAGAGGCATCAACCCGAAGATCACTGAAATAATTCTCAAACAAGTTTCTTATTATTCCCAAATAATTCCGATAATTCTTATAGTTCTTAATCAACTCTCAATACTTCCCAATAACTCTTAATAATTCTCAATAATCCCAGAATTCTTATTGATTCCAATAATTCTAAAAAATTTTCATAATTCTCAATAACCTTGCACAATCCCCCATAATTCTCCACAGTTATCTTAGTTCTCAATAACTCTGAATAATTCCTAATAATTCTGGATAATTCCCCATAACTCTCCATTATTCCCATTACATCTGAGTCAAGATTAGCACAATGCGGGCTGTTGTATGAAGTTTTTGTTGGTTAAACATTACCTCTGACCGCGTTTGTTGCGAAATCTCAATGAAAACTGTTTGCAAAGAGGAAATGGTATCATTTGCTTTGTTACGAATGTGTATGTGATCACAGATACATTAAGATGGAAAATACAGATCCAGATACTTCCGAGTTTGAAATTTCTAAGGTAGTCGGAGCTGAGGTGACAGAACCAAGAAATTCAGGTAAGAATGGACGGATTTCTGTGTTTTTGTTTTTGTTTTGATTTTGACAGCTGCGCACGCATGCGCGGAAAATCGGGTGCAAAACAAAATCGGCGCCATACGTTTTTTTGCTCGAGAACAGTGTGTTGTGGTGCGTTGTGTAGTACTGCTATCCTGATTTTGTTATATTTTACATTTACTACGAAGAAAAATGCCATTTTATTGTGCTGTAGGCTACACGAATCTAAGTACTGAGCAAAAAGATTTGGTTTTTTATCGGATAACAAAGAAAAATAGGAAGTTGAGAGAGCAGTGGTTGAGGCAAATTCAAAGGTTAGATTTGAGTGAACAACAGATCGAACATGCAAGAATCTGCAGTGCACACTTCAAATCTGGTTAGTTTTTTAATATAATAACTATTTCTTACTGTTTTGTATGTGTTTCCTCAGTATGTTTTGTATGTTATGTAAGATCTAAGGATTGTTTTGACATTTTAAAACTTTGTCTGCTTAGCCTAGCTGTTGTTAATTAAAATTGAAGGATATTTTAATGACTCTTTTAATGAATTTTTGATGATATTAGGTCAGAAGGCTGATGATCCTTCCAGCCCAGCTTACATCCCTACGATATTTAAGCACAAACATTACGATAAGTCAAATAACGTTCAAAAAAGTCAACGTCATGAACGACTTTTATTACGAAGAAAATCTAAGGAAATTAAAGTGTTGTAGAACCTGAAGACCAGTCTGTGGAAACGTTCCCTGAGGAACAGATTAATGAAGAAGTGGACAGCAGCAATCTCATAGACTTTGAAAAACAAGGTAAAATATTTTAAACATTCCTTAATTTATATACTTTCGAGTCCGGAATAGGCGCTTATTTATTTTTGGAAATTTTTCCATACACCCTGTTTATTTCAGACACACTACTTGGAGCAAAACTTCCACCCGCTTATTCCCACCACCCCTTGTATTCCGAACTTGAGAGTAATATAGTATTATTTAATATAATTTAACCTGAGTTTATCAAGTTAGGGTTTCTTTTTTCAGTTGTGGCACGCTGTAGAAAATAGGTTTTTAAAGGATAATTTTATTAATAATGGATGAAAGATTTATTTCATTTTCACTTGCATAGATGTTCAAAGTTCTCAGTTAAGACAGTAGTTTACATAACAAATAGATTTTTGTTCTCTACCAGAAATCGTCTATTTTTATTTCTCATTTATATGTCTATGTTTTCTTTTAGAATTTTCTGTTGAAGTGTTGAAAGCGAGAAACACCAATTTGGAAGAAGTGGTTAAAAATCTGAGACAAGAACTTGCAGAGACACAGCACCTCCTTAAGATGACCCAAAGTGACTCACTAAAGAGGATTGATGAGATTACTGAACAAGAAACTATGTACAGCAGATAAAGCTATCTTTCGTTACAAAAATGTTAAAAGTCGTGGACTTATGTTGCAATTTTACACAGGTATTAGCCATGAAATTTTTAAGTGCTTGTTACAGTATGGACCACAAGATACTGTTACAAAAATTTTAACAGTCGCAGATCATCTTTTATTAGTGCTGGTTAAATTAAGAATGGGTTTGACAAACAAGGATATTGCGTACTGATTTCAGGTCAGTGAAGCTGTTGTCTCAAGAGTTTTCCTTTCTTGGCTACCAAAGCTTTCAAAATTTATGACAGAAAAGCTTTTATATTGGCCTGAAAAGAAATCACTTAGAAAGAATCTGCCTGAATGTTTCAAAAAGCTCTACAGAAAGTGTGCGTGTATAATCGATTGCACAAAGATTTTGATTGAAAGGCCTCATAATTTGAATACCCGTGTCAAATCTAA
>RDPX01000251.1:5000-19450 GCA_003991215.1 Morbakka virulenta
CACATTNTGGGATAAGGGCCATGCAGAATAAAAGAGGTGAAAGAGAGTCGCCCTGAAAGATTCCACATTTTATCTGCATACAGTTAGAAAAAAGGGTGCCATTAGCATGTGTGAGAGTAAGATTGGTCTCCCACAAGGTCATACTGACTCGCAGGAAATTAATAAAGGCAGGAGAAACTTTGTACATTTCTAGTGTCTTTAAAATCCAGGAAAGCGGAACACTGTCAAATGCTTTTTTATAGTGAATCCGGGCCGTGCTTAAATTTTTGTGCTTAGTATGAGCATTTTCAAGAATCATTTTATTTATGAGGAGTTGGTCTTTGCAACCATATGAACCTCTTTTACATCCTTTCTGTTCAATTGGGAAACAAATTTGTTCATCCATATGAATATAAGTTCTATCAGTTAATATCGATGTAAATAGTTTATAAGACGTAGAGAGACAGGTAATCGGGCGGTAGTTCTTAGGGTTCCTTGTTTTGTTACTTTTTGGTAACAAA
Organism: Morbakka virulenta; assembly: GCA_003991215.1. Lineage (NCBI taxonomy): Eukaryota > Metazoa > Cnidaria > Cubozoa > Carybdeida > Carukiidae > Morbakka > Morbakka virulenta. Next base: position 5,501 of record RDPX01000251.1, read on the forward strand.
TAGGTAGTTCAAAGGCAAAACCACTTTGGTATAGTTTGGGGTCCTGTTATATTCTTATTGAAAATAACTGCAATCCTATCATGGGCAGAAGTGAGAGAGTCTAGCCAAAAATTTGGCACTTTGTCTATTCCGTTGGACTTCCATTTGTGAGATTTTTTAAGAGCCTTTTTAACTTCGCCTGTTGTAATTTCCACCCATGTCTGCTCTGGTATATCCCCTGTGCTTTCTTCCAAATTTTGCAACCATTCCGCATTTTCATTAAAACCCTTCTCATTACCCCAGATCATATTCCAAAATTCACGAACCTCGTTTTCCGACGGGACATCCTCTACAGTTATTGCTTTTTTCCCGATTTCACGATAAAACTTTTTAGAATCAGTTTCAAAGATTTTGTTCTGCCTGTAGAACTTTTGATGTTTGTCAAATCTACGTAACCTCTGCGCCTTAACCTGCATCTTTTGTTTCAATTCTTCCTTCAAACTTGGCAATTGTTCTCTGTCTTTAATGTCATATTTTCGTAAGACTTTCCTAGCTTTACCAGACTTAAAGTTTTCATTTTTTTACAGTTCCTCTATCAGTGATATCTCCCTCCTAAAGGTTTTGATTTCCTTTTCTATCTTTAATTGCCATTTCGGTTTACTGGCTTTTTTGGTACTTTTTCCATTTTGATTCCACATTTGGTTTAAAGAACCTTTCCCGTCGCATACATTAACTCATTGAGTTTAGTCAAGTTTGGATTAATTTCATTGCAGATTATTTCTAAGGCTTTGTTTCCTAAATTAAAGATATTTTTGAATTTTTTTAGAGCTGTCTTTTNTTTCCTAGCTTTACCAGACTTAAAGTTTTCATTTTTTTGCAGGTCCTCTATCAGTGATATCTCCCTCCTAAAGGTTTTGATTTCCTTTTCTATCTTTAATTGCCATTTCGGTTTACTGGCTTTTTTGGTACTTTTTCCATTTTGATTCCACATTTGGTTTGAAGAACCTTTCCCGTCGCATACATTAACTCATTGAGTTTAGTCAAGTTTGGATTAATTTCATTGCAGATTATTTCTAAGGCTTTGTTTCCTAAATTAAAGATATTTTTGAATTTTGTGAGAGTGTCTGATTTTAAATAATGATTCTCTTTCCTCGATTTAAGTATGCTGAACTACTGAAAACTCTTCCAAAATGTCTATCTTCATATTTGCCAGCTCTTCTTCATCTACTTTAACAGCTGGTACAGATCCTACAGATTTTTGCTGTTCCTCCTCTAACACATTTAAGTTGCCATGCACATCAATATTCTCACCAATTGTAAAAACATCACCATCCATTTGTTGTAACTCATTTCCCAGATCTTCTACTAAATTCTCTCTTGTATCATCTTTTACTCTTTCCTTAATGTTTGAGATTTNAGATTATTTCTAAGGCTTTGTTTCCTAAATTAAAGATATTTTTGAATTTGTGAGGGTGTCTGATTTTAAATAATGATTCTCTTTCCTCGATTTTAGTATGCTGAACTACTGAAAACTCTTCCAAAATGTCTATCTTCATATTTGCCAGCTCTTCTTCATCTACTTCAACAGCTGGTACAGATCCTACAGATTTTTGCTGTTCCTCCTCTAACACATTTAAGTTGCCATGCACATCAATATTCTCAATTGTAAAAACATCACCATCCATTTGTTGTAACTCATTTCCCAGATCTTCTACTAAATTCTCTCTTGTATCATCTTTTACTCTTTGGAATTACAAACTCTAAAGTTGAAGACAATTAAAGAAAAGCGCTTAATATATAGAAGAAACTAATCGATCAGATAAGCGTAGGTATGGAAGGTGAAATAGTGATAATGATAAAGAAAGTGTGGTCTAAAATTTGCACAGCAGTCTTAATAATCAAAGTCCGAAAAATTCACGTATTATTTTTGTCATATAATGAAGTTGCATGAGAAGGGAACAGGTAAATTTTCTTTTTTTCTTTTGAGGTGTGGTATTTATATTACTAGTTGGTGGTTCCGAAGGGCCAGGGTTGAGGGTTACCTCGTTCTGGTGACCTTGCGTACTTTCGTTTTGGGAAGAGGTAGACCTAGTTGCTTTCTTTTCGACCTCAGGCTGGTCTCTCCCTGAGGGACGCGTCCCTTGTTGACCCGCGTGACGGACGAGGCGGTATGATTTTTTTCTGGTTTTAATTTTGATATTTAAGATGTATTTTAGCCTTACTGCCAAGAGTAAGGATTGGTTTATGTAAGGTTTTCCTTCCCTGGTATTTTTATTGTGACACCATCACTAGGGAGGTTGCCAACCAAGGCTAAAGAGCCCCCCNCTGGTGACCTTGCGTACTTTCGTTTTGGGAAGAGGTAGACCTAGTTGCTTTCTTTTCGACCTCAGGCTGGTCTCTCCCTGAGGGACGCGTCCCTTGTTGACCCGCGTGACGGACGAGGCGGTATGATTTTTTTCTGGTTTTAATTTTGATATTTAAGATGTATTTTAGCCTTACTGCCAAGAGTAAGGATTGGTTTATGTAAGGTTTTCCTTCCCTGGTATTTTTATTGTGACACCATCACTAGGGAGGTTGCCAACCAAGGCTAAAGAGCCGCCCTACCCATGAGGCAGACTTTACCCCGCCGGATGCCAATTTTGTACTTTTAAAGTCTCGGGGTAGGCTGACAGGTGCTACACCTTGCCCAAGGGTGACCTGGAGGTAGTTGTGGCAAAGGGTAACCTCATTCGCCCACGTCGAAACTCCACAACCGGATACAGTTTAATGTCAATACCCAGGGCAATTATTATTATTATTTTTATTATTATTATTATTATTATTATTATTATTATTATTATTATTATTATTGAACTTCTTCAGCAAATGGTGTAAATGGTCAGAAATGAGAATAAAACCATCAAAATGTTACGCATTCGGTATCTGTAAAAAGGGTACATTGTCAGTTCAATACAAACCAAAACTTTATTTAGATAATAAGCTTGAACCACAAATTGAGATTGATCATCATTTTACCTATCTGGGTTGACACTTTGACCTCAAAATGACGGATGAAAGGCACAAAAATGAAATAACAAAAATCGTGTCTGAATGCCTCGAAATCATCGATAGACTACCACTTCATCCGAAACACAAGTTGAAGCTGTACCATTAGTGGACATTATCGAAAATCAGCTGGCATCTGACAGTCTCCAAAATTTCGATCACGTGGGTTAAGAACAACATCGACAACCTCGTATCCAGGTACATCAGACTATGGCTCGAAATACCCATCAATGGTACCCTGTGTGTCATCACCCAATCAAAACGAAAATTTGGTCTTGGGCTGATATTACCATCTACTAGACATACTTAGTGCCAGATGACATTTCGAAACAAAATTGGTAGTTCGCATAACGAAAATATTCGTAAAATCCACAAATCCACAGCTACAATATATGTTCAATATGATCAATTCAACAAAACTCGTGAAGCTTTGAAGCAAATTCGCCTGTCGGACGAGCNAAGAACAACATCGACAACCTCGTATCCAGGTACATCAGACTATGGCTCGAAATACCCATCAATGGTACCCTGTGTGTCATCACCCAATCAAAACGAAAATTTGGTCTTGGGCTGATATTACCATCTACTAGACATACTTAGTGCCAGATGACATTTCGAAACAAAATTGGTAGTTCGCATAACGAAAATATTCGTAAAATCCACAAATCCACAGCTACAATATATGTTCAATATGATCAATTCAACAAAACTCGTGAAGCTTTGAAGCAAATTCGCCTGTCGGACGAGCACCACTTAATCAATGACTTAACCACACAAAGTTTAGTGATTAAATCTATATGGAAGTATGCCGACAGTAAATTCATCAATTAGTGGTCCAACGTCATTAGCCACCTCCCAAGGAACATCTTCAGTTTTGTCGTCCGTTACCTAAACAATTCAAAGTCAAGTGGGAAATACCCAACGATTCCACCTGCAGATTTTGTGATCGCCAGCAAACCCTCGGCCACGTCATCGGTGGATGTCAAGCTGCATTAGACGAGCTTAGATACAACTGGAGACACAACTCAATCCTTCTCCACATTTATAAAACCGTTACATCTCAAGGTTTACAAGTGTATGTTGATATTGACGGCTATCCCAGCCCGTCTATAATAACAGGTGAGAGAATCTGGACAGTATTAGCAGCTGACCAATTTTCGAGTTTTAGCATCCATTCTTTGTAAATCTAGCATATTCCAGTTAATTATGTTAAAACTATATTGAACAACAGGGACAGCAAGTATATTGATAGCCTCGATTCTATTTTTGGCATTCAGCTCTGTTTTAAGTACCATTCGTACGCGTCGGTAATATTCTTTACGAATTTTCTCTTTCATTGTGGCATGATTGATGCCATCGCCTTCGTTTACACCTAAGTATTTATATATTCCGTCTGAATCTAATTCTCTAATGGTTGTATCTAGATCAAGGGTAATGGAAGAAGTTTATTATTATTATTATTATTATTATTATTATTATTATTATTATTATTATTTATTTATTTATTTATTTATTTAAACACAATAATAATGGTAATGCTAATGACAAAGATAATAATAATAATAATATTATTATTATTATTATCTTCGTCATTAGCATTACCATTATTATTGTGTTTAAATAAATTGGTTTTTTTTGTTTTCACAACGGTTATCAGCAATCTGTTAGGCCTCATCTAGGGACCTGAGGTTGAAGACTGTCTCGTAGTAATTGGAACGTCAGTTAAATAGACAAGAATTTTCTTCGAAAATAAGTGGTTTATGTAAAGACAATCATTAGAATATCGATTATGCTTGCCTTGCTAATAGTATTATCCGATAAGGTTACAAGTGGGGTTTTTGTGGGGTTTTTTAGTGACTAAAGTGTCACAGTCAGCGAGCTGAATAATGGCCATCAATTGATACGTTTTCTAATTGAGATCTTTATTGGCGATATCAGGCCTGTTAACGTTCGGGTTTTTATTAGTGTGTATGTTAAGGCCGCATAAGATAATGTTATTCTCTATGCGACTGATTGGGTGTAATGTACCTACCAGTTCTCTAAGTATGTAATATTGTAGTGTTACTTAATATTAGCAGTAGTATTTTTGTTATTATTATTATTGTTATTATTATTATTATTACTACTATTATGTTATTATTATCATTATTATTATTACTGCTATTACTGTTGTTGCTGTTTTTCTCATTATCATGGTTGGAGTTGGACAAGATTGTCTCTCATCACCAACCCTTTTTTACTTGCTTTTGGACTTTGTTATGAAAGAACTAAGATGCAAGCAAGATGTTATAACATTGGAATAAAAGTCTGTACCGATGTGTATTACACAGACGATACCTAATAACTGTCAGCATTCTTGAACATCGTTTTCATTAAACGATTTGAAGAAAGTTCAATAAATTGTAGACTGAAAGACGAAAGGAATAAACCGAGATGAAAAAACCAGTGCTATAAAAATTGAAAGAAATAATCTTACCGAGAAAGTGGTAGAATGTACTTTACTTGGCTCGGCTATACCTGAAATTTCATCTGATATGATACATCTGGACAATTAAAGGAAAACATTTGGTGAAACAAAACAATGCTAATTAATTTGAGGATTAGACTACTGTGCACTGGTCGTACGAATAGCAACCTATGCCTGTTGTACTTGAACACTTGGAAAGTAAGGAAAGTCATACAATCATATATTGGTCAGCATGAAGCTCCAAGAGAAATTAGCGATTGAGAAGCAAGACGAGAAATGACGAATAACAAACAACATCAATATGATGATGTTGTTTGTTTCAACAAGAAAAGAGCAATTATCAACTATCGAAACGTTCGATTAACCTAATCAGAGAATATACAGGCCCACTGCGCGTCACATTATTTCTATTGACCACTATATCATATCAACCTTACAAACTTGCATGTTGAATTAGAATAGTCAACATTTTTAGGCACAGGGTACTGTAGTTATATTTTAAGTAATTTGGGGCGCTGATTCCAAATCCGAAGTCAATTTTTTTTGTAATATAAGAATGTTGGGATTTAAAAATGTATTTTTTTCAAGAAACAGGGGAAATATCCTCATAACGGAAGAAATAAACATACATTGATGAAAAAACTACAGTGGATGATTTACCTTTAAAAATTATATGAATCATAATTCAAAGTATTAAAGAAATGCAGCTTAGCTTGTCCGAATTATGCTTTCTGGCCACCTAATAATTGCTGCAGTTTGCTGTGCCAATAGTATTCTATTGGCATAGCACACTGTTCATGCTTCATCTGTCTTTGTAACGTTTTTCCATTGCTTTAATGTTTTGATGAAAGCGTTCACCTTACTGTTCATTTGGCTATGTGACTGTGTGAGTAGTGCATCATGATGCATACTTACTATTTCACAGTGCAGAAATAGTCGAATGTCAGATGGAATATCTGGATATTGAAAGTGTTACAATACTATCTATTTCCAACTATCTTATTGGCACATGTACATTAACAGACAGAAATAGCAATTTCAAAGAGATTGATTGATTCTTTTTTAAACCATTTGCACACTATCATCTGTGGCCATCTGCATGAAGCATGACCATGATCACAAAGTTTTGTATTTGTTGCCCATGAAATTAGCAAGCATTAAAATGTAATTGCTGCCGTAAGTAACCATTTTTCGTTTGTCTACATATGACAGACGAAGTCTCAAAAAAAAATTGTAAAATTACACGAAGACATGCATAGTCATTAGCCAATAATATCGGGTAATAGTTCGAAGATGGTACAACAGGTTCATTCAGGTAATGATGTAAGCTAATTGTCGGTCAAGTCGAAAAAAAAGAGAATAATAATGACACAAAACAGTGATGCGATGCAGTAAAATAAGTTCAGATTTGGATTTCCAGTGTATTTAATAATATTATTTCATATTGATGACAAGTCTCTCAGTGGATTCTGGTCTTGTCTTAAATCTCTAATTGTATACAATTATTGTTAAATACTTGACAGAGATTGTACAACACGGACAGTGTTACTTGTCTTATAATTCCAATAATGACGTTTTAATATTGTGATGTTAAAGATGACGATAATGAGTTCGATATAAGGACCGCATTAAAGAGAAAGGTATTGACAAAATATCATGTCCTCTGTATGCTATGATGACGTTTTGACTAATATTGTAAAGGGCATTTTTGCATATTTTTATTAGTACTTCGTTTGTTCTTTTCTTAGGCCTCCGAAATCAACAAAGCGACGACCGATAAAATGTTGTTTTTACTGGATGGCACATTAATTACAGATGCTCCCCAAAAGGTTTGTTTTGCTTGAAGAGAGTAAGAAGGCTGTATTTTCGTCTTGAGACCTTGCCCAGTACTAAGAAGCAAATCGACAGAAGTGGTTTTGCCCAAAATTTTTAATTTTACTATAGCACAAAGAGCACATTTGCTTGATAACTCGTTCTTTCTCTAATGGCCCATAACCAGTATTCTGCTATTGTTTAAAGGACCGGTTGCCTTTTTTTATTCCAAGACGAAAATATTACAAGTAATCTTCTTCGTCGGTTTTTTTTTATTGTGCACTGCAGTTAATTGTTGTTTTTTGTGGGAATTAATAACGAACCACAGGGTTAATCAGAATTTAAAGAAAGCAACTAAAAGTCAGGGTGGTGGCTTAGAAACAAGTTGCCGTTCATCCATTCACCACTCCTACCTTCATGAGTAATGAATAATTGTGTTTTAAGGGAGAAAAAGGTATAAGATCTAATAGATTTTTTCTTCTCGAACCATGGGAAAATGTGGCAAAATATTGAAGTAAGAAAAAAAAAAGTAAAAAGTGTAGATAGTATGCACGTTAACGAAAATGATATGCAATGATGGAAGTTGAATTTTAGTTATTTTTTTGTTTTGTTTTTCTCAGTGTATAAATGTACTGGTTTTTCTTAGACAACTGGATTGTGAAACGGTTTGGCTTTTAAGTGCTTTGGTCCACCATCTGACTGTTTTAAGAACAACTCTTATCTCCAGGTCAAACCATGATTCTGTCTTTTTTTCACAGTTCTATACACTTGATAGTTCTTAACAGTGAATAATATGTTAACCTGCCCTTGCAGAGCTCTCGCTTTGGAGTTTGTATTCGAATTGTTGATGTTTCAATATAAAGCTTGTACTTGAATAACAGGTAGCAGTGTAGTATAGTGAATGTCAGTGGCAATAATAAAAATCAACGTTTGTCACATGAAGCTACACTTGTTAAGGTGAAAGGAGTATTCGTATTTATTTTTTATTGTTCCTTTTAATTACGAAGGTAATCCGTTGTTTTAACTGGTTTGACAAATATTGCAGTTTATTCTATTTCTTAAGTAGTTATCAAGATGTAGTATGCATCCTTCATCTAATTAATGGCTATTGTTAATATACTGCTGAATTTGACTAGGTCACTTCTTCACGTGCTTTTTAATCTTCATGCAATAAACATATCATTTGAATTTTGTTAAGTTCTGAAAGACATATATCAAAAATTAAATAATTTAAATTTTTGTGTTGAGCTGCATAACCACTTAGTAGAAAAGGCGTGTTATGCTCATAACAGTGCGGTCTATTAACAAACCGTGCAATGTTCGATACTATTACTAGTAGAATATTACGTCAGGTGAAGATGGGATGAACTAATAATTAATTAACTAACTAACAATTAATAATTAATTAAGTAACTAACGCCCAATTTTATAAACTCAGTCATTTCAGGAAAATTGTTTTGGTACTTTTGTAATATTCGATACACAATTTCTTTTCATTACTTGTTAGGGGTTTCATTTTGCTGCAAAAAAGGTGTGGCTCCCTGTCATTAAATGTGTTTTATCTTAAGTGGTCAATAATATAAGAAATAATTGGCTGTCATTTAGATGTAGACGTTTAAATAGCTAGCTTTCTCTTCTAACTGGGGTTATTTCGTTTTGTTTTCTTTTGTAGCCTAGCGTCATGGTTGGCTCTTCGACAGTGGCCAGCCAGGATTTGACTCAGAGTTCTGTTTTCACAAGGGCATCAGATCTACTAAAAGTAATTGAAAAGATTTTTAAAATTTACGTGTTCTAACCTCTTAATGGGGGTCAACCGCCTTGGCAGGAGTTTCTAATCACCTTTTCAGTAATATATTTGTGTCTATTTTTCCAAAAAAGCAATAGATTGATTAGTAGGTGATACAAAGAGGCAAAATATGAACCCAAAAGGGGGGCTTTATTCAAGGAAGAAGCTCAGATCAAAGCCAGTAGCCACCGAAAAACCACATAGTAAGAAGAATTGTAGATAAAATTAATGAGTTCAGTTTAGCTCAGGTTATTAAGAAGGACAATTCAGCCAAATGAAAGAAAGCCATACACCCGGTAAGAAACTAAAATCGCAGAAATACTTCAAGGTGCGTTCAACCACAACAGGATTAGGATGAGAACATTGTGAGGATCGAGTTAGTTGAGGTTACATCAAAGTTACATCAAGTAGGAATAGAAAGCTTCTCAAAGCACTTCTTATAGTAATAATGATAGTTTAAAGACTAGAAGTGCCAACTTCATGTGGTTGTGATAAACCTTTAAGAGCTAAGTAAGTGAGGTTTCAACCTAAAGTAAGGACACTGCTGAATTTGATCAAGTGACAAAATAGTGCATCCTGCCAGACATGACGACAATTTGCCATAACAAAACAAATATGGACTTCCAGATACATAATATGATCACGGGTGTAAGGTAATCTTTCGATCTATACGGTGGTCAAACCTTACGAGTAGAAGAAGTGCCATTTAATTACATGTAGAAATTCCCTCAGAAAAACTTACAATGGGAAAGTAAGAACAAGTAATTGCAGTAAAGACCTCTCTTCAAGTAGTTAAAGTGATTCAACCCGTTATAGATGTGGCCTGAAATGCTTATGAGTTGTAAGAAGATGGGTTGGTTTTGCGGGGTTTAAAAGCTGAATGATCGTTCTGAAAAACATTGCCAGACGAAGTTTCGCTTGTTCTGTCAGTTGTCGGAGACAAAGTTACTTCCTTAAGAAAGCTGCAATCCAGGCCGACTCCTTTACCTTAAAAATTGCTATCAAAACAAATAATAACCAGCTGTTTTACTTCTAATACGCACGTTTAAGAATTAAAAAATCATCAATTAAGAGTGTTATTTTATCCTATTTTCTTGTTTTGTAGCCTGAGGTCGTAGCTGTGTCTTCTACTGTGCCCCAACAGAAGTTGAGTCAGAATTCATTTTACTCTAAGGCATCAGATACGATAAAAGTATGGAGTTCATTATTTTTTTGTGGCTTTTTCCCAGTCTGTCTGTTAGATCTTTCACCTATTTATTTGGGGTTTTTTTGTGGGATATTTGTTATGTGAATGACAGTTTCACGTCCAGTAAAAGTATATGTTGCTGTTATTATTCCATTATTTCACTGAAATTATTTTCGCCTTTTTCAAACTCACAGCGCCTTCAACAATGTACATAAAACCTAGAAATATGTATTTCACATGAGTAAATAGACATGAAAATATTAGTACTGTTGTTAACGATTGTATCAATATTATTATCAAAAGCTAGTAACAGAACTCTCAGGTAACTACATTACAATGATTGACGTACATAAAGGTAACTTTTAAGATATGCACAAGTTCCTGTCAGGCGCTGTATACAACATTTAAGTGTTGTTTATCAGTGACTCCAATGTACATTTCCAGAATTAACCTGATGTAAAAAGTATGAAAATTTAAAACCGCCGCCCTCGCTTTAATTAAATGTTAAGAAACCAATTTCCTTCAAATGAAGATTAATGTGTAATCAGACAGCAACTTTACAAGTATTTTCTATTTTCAGATGCGAGATCTTAATGGTTTCGATTAAATGACGAGTAAAGGCGTCCGTTATTGGGCTGTACATTTTCAAAAGTGCCAGTAAAAACATTTGAGTTTCTCATTTTTTGTTATTGTTAAAGAACGTCCGACATACCAGCAACAAATTAATCTATCAAAAGATGCTTTCTGTTGAAATTTCACATATGATACCATAATAGCTTGGCATTAATAATGTGTTAGTTGTCGTATAGTGGTACTAGTAATATTAGTAGTAGTACCAAACGTAGTAGTAGTAGTAGTAGTAGTAGTAGTAGTAGTAGTAGTAGTAGTAGTAGTAGTAGTAATAGTAGTTATAGTATTAGGTAGTAGTAGTAGTAGTTGCAGCAGCAGCAGAAATAGACGTAATAGTAGTTGCACAAGTAGTAGCAGTAGTAATAGTAGTAGTAGTAGTAGTAGTAGTAGTAGTAGTAGTAGTAGTAGTAGCAGCAGCAGCTGTAGCTGTAGCTATTAGTAGAAGCAGTAGTAATAGTAGAAAAAGAGGAAGAAAAGGAACAGGGAGTAGTAAGTGGTAGCAGTTATGGTAAGATTGGTAATATTAGTAGCAGTACGAGAAGCAGGAGTAGCAGCACAATTTGGGATGGGTATTGTAGAATAAAATTGTTTGTACTGCCTTAAAGTAATCTTTTTTTTAGAATGAAAGTGAAGTTTCCAATATTAGTAATACTGAGAAGGAACAGGAAAGACCGAGGTATTATTTTCACAGCATCTTCTCTTTTGTACCTGTGTAATCTACTGTAAATATATACAGATTTAATTTTTTTATATTTTTTTAAAAACGATTTTTTGTGACAGAAAAACATTACATACTATTCAATAACTTTTGTGATTTCCATTTTGGTGAATACATGTGATTGGGAGTTTGCATGATTGGGGGTTTGCGGGATATTTCTAATGCAACATTAAGAATTTCGAGATCAAGGCCTTGTAGGATATACCATTTGCACCTGTTGTTGCCATTCATAATATCAAAAACTTGCAACATGTTGAAGTAAACTTAATGTCAAGTAGGCTATTTTTTTCATGAGGCCATTACGCTGCCATTAGGCTGCCGTTCTTTCCATTACAAATGCCTGTCTATTGACAACCAAGCAGAATTATCTTTTTCTTTTAAAGATAAAATGATCTTTGACAAGACAGATGAATGAACAATGGCAGCAGTTTTAACTTCGAAAAACAACCGATTGGGGTCTCTGCTACTGTCGTTTTGCACGTGAAGTCAAAATCTTTTGGAACTTTTCAGGAATTTTTCCAGCAGCTAATGGAGGGGGGATCCTATTCTACTAATTTACAGCTCTAAATTTTCAAAATTTATTTTCATTTATTTTTCATCGGTATAACATTGGAATAATCCAGATATTTTATGATTAATTTCGTCATAAATTATGCACATTATAAGAGGTCCTAATCACGAACTCTTCACAATTTTGAAACATTTTTAACCATTGAGAAAAATACCAATAATATATTAATGTCATTTTTTAGTTAAAAAATGCTCACTCAAAAAAATGAATGTGTTTAATGATTACTTTGATTTGATAGGACACAACATTGGGTAAGAAGTAACCAAAATAACATAAAACTTGCGCCAGTAAAGCTGGAGATATCAAAACAAGGCTTTTACTTTTCTCGTGGCTCTTTATATAATAGTCTGCAAATTGAGTGGAAGAATAGTAAACGTTTTAAAGGATTTAAACAGGAGGTAAAAAGCTACTATTCATAGTTTTTTGATGCACATTGTGAATGATGTAAATTACCTTTCTAAAATAAATATGGTGGTTTTTCTAAGCTGTTCTTAACCTCGGTATAGTTAAAGCTCACATATTTTTGGTAGTTGTTTTTATTCATTTTATGTTTGAGCATTTAATTGTGCTTTTAACTGTTTACTTTCTTTGTCTTTTTATGTTTTTATGCTTACATAGGGCAAGTATTGAGCAGTTTAACTTGTATATACTTGTAAATAACTGAGGCATTTTTATCCTGTATTAATAATCAACTGTGAATAAATAAAATGAGTACAGTTTTTAGAAGGAGCTTTCAAATCTCTTAAAGAATGCACCAGTATCTCTAGGCTCCTACCGTGCCACACATTATAACTTGAGGTGGATAGCCATCTGATTTGCTCTTAGTTACTCCTCAAAAGGAGTTGTACATGCACGAATTAATTGTGGAATTTGAGACAGACCTGGACAATAATGCTTTTCGAAATTATGAAAAACATCGCCCCTTAATTTGTGATTTGCCTTCCAGCTTTTCGACAGTTAGCTTCGTAAATCTCCCATCGGCTCTTTAGGTATATTCGGCAAATCTTACATTATTTTCAGTCAAATGTGCAACGGTTTAAACATGGGCAATAAACATAAATTTTCGAATATAATCATTTGAACCACATGCTACATATTTTGTCATAGAAACCAACCATGGACAAACCTGTTTTAGTAATTTTATTAATGAACGATTTAATTCTGTAAAGTGGGCAAGACAATGAAAATAACTTTAGTTAGTGAGGTTTGTACTTGTGTTTGAATATGAAATAAAAAGATGTCAATAAAATTAGTATTTGTATTATTTATTACTTTTATTAGGTATTAGTTATTACTGTTATAATTTATTATTGTTATTATTATTATTATTATTATTATTATTATTATTATTATTATAATCATCGTCATCATTTTTATTATTCTGTCACAACAAAAATCTTCAGACTATATATGGTTACTTGACAACTCCCTAATACATTGCACTGAGGTAACAAGTAGATCTTTCGTTCCCACATATCGATTGATTGTTCTTCTCAAAAGCCCTGTTGCTACAAATACTACCTCTTCTGATTCACCAAATTGTGAGTCGATCAATATATTTCCCCTACCGTTTGTTGACTACACTAAATGCTTCGGAACATTGGACATTGAATGTATTTTCTTGATCTAATTTTTCACATTTTTTCAAAGCACTTATAATTTTTTTAGTACTTTATTATTATTATATTCACGAGCCATTTTATGTGAAAAATTCCTAAAAATACCTTTTTTGAAGCTGGATTGTGTTTTTGTTTTT
>RDPX01000251.1:28629-71954 GCA_003991215.1 Morbakka virulenta
GCCCTTGAGTAGAATTTACTTGATATTAGACGGATAGGTATATGCATACATACATACATACATTCATACATACATACATACATACATACATACATACATACATACATACATACATACATACATACATACATACATACATACTTATATACCTATATTTAATAAGCAGTATAAGTTATATTCATATATGTTACAAGGCATTTGATTTTAGTCTTTTATTATTGAAGGAGCTTATTTTCCCAACTTCGTTTCTCCTCTGTAATGTATAATGACGCAAGCATGCATATAAAACCTATCAGCCATTAAACGTAGAGCAGAAGAGAATTACGTGAGAAGAAACATTTATGTCATTTCTAGTGCTGCTAAAAAACAGTCTTATTTTGTTTACAATAAGTATGTTTACCATCTTGATCATTATATCCTCATTTTTATTCATGTATTTGTTGTTTTGCTTCCACAGCTAAGGCAAGGGTGAAAGAGATTATGTCAGCATGTATCCTGGCTGAGAATTGTATTTCAGATTTGAATCTGCCTATCATTAAGCAAAGACTTGACGCATGTTAATACCAGACTTTATTTCTGGTTTGTTAAAATTTTGAATGTAAGAAATATATTGGAGAATTATAAGAATTTGATTTGTACCATTTACAAATGCCTATATTTTGCAATTCCACAGAAGTTAAATGCATGCCTAGACATATGCCTTTGTGATGTAAAGTTTATATTGTTTGCTTATTAAGAAGAGTATTTGTGTAAGCAATAAAACAACTTGTTTGCATTGACTGAAAAGTGCTTAAAGTTGCTCTGGCGTGATCGTCAAACACCACTATTTTAATGAGGTTTTGCAAAAGTACAGAAATGTTTATTCTACTTAATGAGTATCTCTGGTAAGTTCAAACATTGAAACATTGGAGACATACGATTGTTGTAGTTAAGTAACCCAGTTAAAGTCTCAGAATGAAAAAATGTTGGTTACGTAACCAAAGGATTATAGATTATAGTTGGACACTTTCTCCTCCCTTTCCACACATTCTGCAGAGGGAATTGTCAATACTCCTATCAATGTGGTGTTTTACATAATTTGTTCTGATCGCCTGTTCCTGTGCCTCGCATACCAACGCCTCTGTCTCAGCCTTTAAATCACTTCTGCCTAACCAGTTCCAAATTTTGTCCTTATCTACTTTCTCCTACTTTTGCTTGATGAACTGACCATAACTTCTTTTCTTCATCCATTTCTGTTTAAGCTCCTGCGCATTCTGTCGTTTGAACAAACTTTTATTGATGGTACTTTGTCTCAATTCCCCCTGACTTACGAATCGCCTCCATTAGTTTTTTCCTGCAGAATACATTACAAACAAGCTGTTTTTCTTTCCTCTAACGCAGTGTTCTATGCTTTTCAAACCTCTGCTTCCATCATGCCCCTTCAAGTAGTGCCTATCCACGTTACTCTTGCAATGCAACGCACCATGCATTGACATTGATTTTCTGGTTCTGTCTAAGCTTTTCAGTTCACATACGCTCCATTCCAGGATATCTGGCCCATGTCTGAAGATAGCTACTGCCCATCGCTGCAATGTTGTTTCTTCCATTCAGCTTCAATTTAAGAATCTCTTACTCTTACTATTTTCTGATTGTGTTGGCCATTATTTTCCTTCTTTAGATCCTTCAACCATCTAGCCTCATTCTTATGTTCATTTTCGGCGTTCCAAATATACCACCGTATCGTCTACACCCTTGAGCATCGGGCACATCATTTGAACTATCTCTATCTCCATATTTTTTTTTGTATATCTTCTTCTGATCAACATTAAACATTGTCTTCTGTCGGAATTTAGTCTGTCGGAATTACTATGATGGTGATGATGGTTTGGTTTTTTTTGTTTGTTTGTTTTTTTTGTTTTTTTTAGTTTTAACGTCATTTTTCCCCAATTGGGGCTCAGACGGTGCCCTTCAGAGGGACTTTTGATTTGGCAGTGAGGAATTTCTTGACCGGATGCCCTTCCTGACGCCAACCAGTGGCTTTTTTTATGATGGTGATGATGGTGATGATGATAAAACATGCTTTACAACGTTTCTGTACTTCAGTCCTTTGAATGTGCCGGGATCAAGCTATGATCCCTAGGCTAAGTCATGAAAAGGGTCCTTCATAGTAAATGTACAGTTCCAAGAAGCACAGTTTCTGCATTTCTTCGATTCTAATATCACTAGGTCTTTGTTCAACCCAAAGATTTATTCCTTCTGTTATAGCCCAAGAGCTCCTATTACAACTGGAATGACAGCCGTTTTAGTGTTCCACATTTTGCTGCGTTCTATTTCGAAATCTTTGCATTTTGCATCTTCGCTATCTCTTTTGCCGCAACATTTATTTCTGCTTGTATAACCATATCCATTAAAGTACATAGACTCTCTGATCTATCTTTGACTACGATATCCGGCCTATTTGCTTACATTGTTTCAATAGCTTGGCTTTGTTTCTTTTGAGGTACGCTTCTGAGCCTATAGTGCTTGTTTTATAGGTACATTCAAATTGAATCAACCCTCTTCTTCCTTCCTTTCTTTCCAGATATACCCTTTCTACATCTGCTTTAGGATGATTGATTCTGTGCATTGCCATCACCTTTTTCATCTTGGCATCCATTTTTCTGATTTCTTTCGGATGCCAGTTAATGACATTAAAACTATATGTTGCCACTGGGATTGGCAAAGTGTTAATGGCAGTGACTTTATTGGATGAATTCAGTTCACTTTTCAGTATCATCTTAATTCTTCGATAGTATTGTTTCCTGAGCTTTTCTTTCATTGTAGCGTGTTTGATACCATTGCCATCCTCTGTGCCTAAATATTTATATGTGCCTTCTTGATCGAGTTCTTGAATAATAGTTGTAGCATCTAGCTTTACACTTAATGTATTTGTGAGTTTTCCCTTTTTAAAGAATGCTTTGGCACATTTGCCCCAGCCAAATTGCAATTTATTTTCGTCACTAAATATCTTTAATTTGTTCAAAAGGCCTACTAATTGATTAGCATACATAGAGTACAGTTTCAGGTCATCCATGTAGAACAGATGACTTAATCGTCTGTTGTTAATTTCATATCCCGATTCCGTGTTATATAGTAGATTGCTGAGAGGTGCAAGAGCTGGGCAGAAAAGGGGAGCAGATAATTATATTAGAAGTGTACTTAATGTAATAATCAAGCACGGCTACAAGATATACAAAAAGCCACACAATTGTTGGAACGGGACGACAAAAGAACGCAGGGAGGCCGTAGTGAGGATAAGATTGTTTAGTGATGATAATATCAATATGGAATTCAGGCAGGACAAATCTGCCACTTTTGAGTGTAGTTAATTTCTGTCATCTATTGAACGTGTCAGGGATAACAGAAAATCATCAAGAGAAGTAGGTAGGAGTATATGGAAAACAATGAAGGAAAATGGATTCAACCCAGCACTATGAAGAAAAAAATTAGGAAAGATTATTACAGACGTTGAAAAATGGTAAAGAAAAAGTTTTTTTCAATAAACTTAGTTGCAACCTCAATTGTAAAGGACAACTTTAACGTCATTTATTGAGACATATATATGCAAGAAAACAAGAAAGTTGATGACATCAAGTAGAATGTGTAACATAATCTGATGTTCATAGCTTCAATCTCACACATCAAGAGGGGGAAAGAATACCACGTTAATACTGTGGACATACTTTATAAATATGAACGTACTTTTGTAATAAAAATGGTTTATTGACATTTAATGAATCAGCCTGACGGAACTAAGAGGCTGTACGCTATAATAACAGAGGCAAATAATTACAGACGAAATCTGTAACTCCCTGGTGAAGATCACTGTAACAAAAGCTGCCTCAGAGGTTAAATATGAGTCAAGATCATAAAGATAATAATGGGTAGAAAAATCATATCACGGAAAATATCCAAATGGGGAAAATCGGGCGAAGATAGTCGGGCAGAAAGCTCAGTAGTAGGTATTTAACAGTGGCTTGAGGGCCGACACTAAAGCCCTTATGCTGGCTTCACAGACCGAGATTCTCCTAGTTACAATTTACTAGATCAGCGTCTTATAAATCCGAGCCTATGCTCATATTGAGATGATAAAATGAAGACAATGGACAGCATTGTAAACAGTCCAGTCTACCACAATCAAAAAACTAATACGAACATCGTCTAAATCATACACGGAAGGTGATGATGTAAGTATCTATTAGGATTTCACCATTCACACAAAATATGAAATTCATATTTACCCTTTCGACATCGTTATCAAACATCTTAACAGAAAACTTTTCAACTAATAGATATGCCTGTGTCAGCTGCCCATAACATCTCACCCAAAGAATAAGATTAGGCCGGCCCCAAGACACAGAACCGAAAACAGAAATCCCCAGAAATGAAGACTTCAACAATCTCTGTAGTGGTGGATGGCTGAAGAGTGACTTTAAAAAGGCACAGATGTTGTTATCGATAACATTTCTTCAAATTCAAATATATTTGAAGTTCAAAAAATTGAATCTCGCCAAAACTCGCACAAGCAAAAAGCTGCTTTTGCCGTGTGTATAAAGAAAATATATAAAAAACGATGACTAAAATGACTATTACTCTCCTCAACTAAAATCTTCAGGTATGAATTACTTAAGGTTAACAAAAAGTACTTGTATAAAATACAGTTTTTAATTGATTTTAATTGATATGTACAGACGATTGGAATAAATAAAAAGCTAAATATCATCAAGCAGAAATTTACAAGCCAATAGGAACAACAAACGAGAAATACATATAAAGACATGTCACTTATAATTGAAGTAATATTGTTGTCTGTTGTTGTTATCTACCTATCAACAAGCTGCTCTTCACAACAATTCAAAAGTTTGACTGAATTAGCTTCTACTACTATGAAATTGAAATAAGGTTAAATGTTATAGTAATTCCAAAATCCTTGTTTTTACGTCTCTCTGCTTAGCCATTACTAACATTAAGAGCTAAAATCCATCATGTTAAAAGATGCCTTCATGCCAATACTAAGAAAACACTGTATTACACTGTATTATTTTCATTTGTATAACGTACACATGAAAATAAAGGACATGTGGCTACTCTAGAGAAAGAAACAGACGATTCCTAAAACTTTTTTTTTCTAAATCAAGACATTCCTATTACAAGCCCATCCTTTATTAATTTCTGATCTAAAAGCACGGTAAAAATTAAAGTAAGTAGGAGAAAAATATGTAAAACTCCAAAAAGATTATTTTGCTCAGCTTTCTGAGTTTTTTCTTCGCATGTACAAGCCACCGTAGAAGGTACGTTCGACGTCAGCATATAAGAATAATACATGTATGTGAACATTATAACTAGAAGTGCATATTATTGGTTCTTCGATAATTACATTATTTGCATAACAGAAAAATGTAACACATTAAATCTTTTTAAAAATATGTAAGATTTGTAGTAGGTCATTAAGTAAAGATGGAGTTTTACTCGAAAAATGTAGTTTATGAAACCCACCCGTTTATTACAGTCCCTCCTGTTATTTAATTTAAGATATTTTTCTACTGCCCCATTTACAATCCCACCTACCTTTTCTTCCAGACTTGAGATTGCAAAGTTAAGCCTGGAATTAGAGAAAGCCCAATTTATATTTAAACATACATATTTTTAAAAGTCTAATTGATTATGGAATTATGTCGATATGCTCTATGGTTGCATTTCGATCACAACATTTCCTATGTAATGTGTGTCGAAGGCTCACTAATTAGCAAGTTACTTTTTTCAAAGAAAGAAATAAGGATGAGAAAGCTTATGTCGATCACTGCAACAAAGACAAAATGTTTCAGCACGTAAGAACCTGGAAAATCCAGCTCTTAACACAATTCCTACACAATTAAAACAACTATTGGGTTTTACTGTTCAATATTGACAACATTGAAAGAATAAGAGGAAGAAGATAATGATAATTGACTACACTTTATAATATACATCATAAAGTAACCATATTAAAACTTTTTCAAAATATTTGTTTAAAATTATATTTGTTGTTGCATTATTTAAGAAATACATTTAAAATCTACTTCGAGTAAGCAGACTGATATAGCTAACTTTTAATCAAAACATACGTGGAGAGTAAAATTCAAATCACACCACTGAAGAATTGCAAGAGCTGACACTTATTTGATTAAGCAACTTACGATAATGAGTAGAATCCTTGATTAAAGAATCCTGTCTTTGTAACTGACTCTTTTGACTAGGAAATAGACAACTATCTCCACTCTCAGAGGATATCAGTCTCTCATATTCTACAGGTAAAGATAAATCGGATTTCTTTCTCTCAGTCAATTTCAAGCTCAAGTCGCTTTGATTTGCTGCACTATGTAATGAATTTTCCTTCTCGGCACCCTGAACCAGTTTGTTGAAGTTTGTATGAGTTACACTCACTGATTCCTTGTTGAATGAATCTATTGAAGAGGAGTCACTGTAATGCGTAACTTCCTTTTCAAATGAACATGAAACTTCTGGGTACGTTTGTACACCCTGTATAAAATATTGGGAGAAAAAATAGCTTAAAAAATCAAGAAAGTTATTGGGAGTATGAAATCTTTTAATATTGAAACGTTTATTTTGCCTGCTCTAATGGCTTCGATGGTGGAGACATATGCCAGACACTTCGTATCCAACTCATTTGTGAGCCTACAGTACCTAAAAACTTTACAACCAACGAGATATCATTGTATACACGCTTTTCTTTTAATAAGAATAGTAAAATTTCGTTGAGGGTGAAGTATTCTTATGATTTGACAAAATTTAAGGTAAAATATTGTTATAGAGATTGGAATATTCTTAATATATTCTTATATTTTAGTTTTTATTTTTTCCAAACAGCTTGAAAATTTATTGAATAATCACGTCACAATTCTAACGTCAACAATCGAACGTGACATTCTACTCGATGACATTGTTGAAAGTGCATGGTTTGTTATAAGAAAATTGTTTTTTCGTGGAGTTGTGTAAGAGAAGTAATATAATAAGTATCAGTGTGATTGCTACCCCAGTGAAGAAACAAAAAACTCTAGGACATTTTGGCTTCACAAAGTCAATCGAACATAGAGGATTATTAACGAAAGTTCATATTCCTGAAGAACCCACAGAAACCAAATCAAAGTTAGTTTGTGAATACTGCGGAAAAAAGCTAGGTAACCAACAAGGACTTAGTACTGATTTGTTAATGCATGGAAAGAGAAAATATCAGTCGCTGTTTCCAAAAAACATTCACTAGACTTTTCAGAAGAAATAATCAAAGATATAGTCAAGGATGTTGTGGATGCTATAGTGAGTCAAGTTGAGAAAAAACACAATCAGAAAGGAAAAGGAGCCAGAGGATCCTACTCAGCATCTTAAAAGGTAGACATCATTACAGAAATTACACGTACGAAATCATCCCAAGTGGAAGTTGCAGAAAGTGTAACAAAAAGATATTTCAAGAAGCAGCTGATTTCCATCGAAAATTGTTTAAAAAACGTCAGTCTACGAAGTACAAAGTCCTCTATCTTTAATTACGGGAAACGTTTACCAGTGCAAGGTCAAAGGGTCATCGCATAAACTTTCAGTGGCTTATGAACAAAGCAACTACCATCCACAGGAAACTGACCAACAATAAGGATGGTGTCGTCGGAAAACACGTAATTGTTGGATTTCTACGTCGCCGAAATATCAAAAAGAGGGATAAACAAAGAAGCAAACAAGAGAAGGTAAAACCTTTGCAACTATGGCATGCTACATACCGAGAAAGATGTCTAAGCACAGAACCCAACAACAGATGTCACCCAAAGTGGGGCTCTTTCTTACCGTCCGAAAGATTTAATGTTGATTAATCGCCACTACCGTTTGTAATGGATGCAAAGAGAACCCTACGAATTTGTTGAGCCTGGCAAAGGACACCAACCTAACATCTGAATAAGTCAACCAGGTAATTTGACCATTTTTTCTTGTTTTTTTTATTGTGTTCTCAGGTTTTAGATCATGTATTGTAAAATACAAATGAAAACTTAACCTAAGTTTTATACTGTTCTCCCGAGTTACTTTATGTTCAGTGTTTGTATGCAAATATTGCACATCATACTCTCCAGTTCAAAATAATAGGGGGTCTTAATAAACGTGGGGGTCCCGACATATTTCCTAAATATCAATAAATGGGGGGTATGCAAAATTGTCCTGTAAGCTAACGCAGTAGACCTAAAAATTAATAACATTTTAGTAAAAGTTAAAGAAATTACACTTATCATACTCAATTGTACTTGCACTTGTACTTAACTTTAACAAATGACTAGAAAATTTGTACAATCAATATTAAATAAGTACTTTTTGTTTTTGAACATCAGTGAAAAGTTTGAAAATGAATAAACGAGGGAGGGGTCATAAGAGCAGGGGGTACGACAAAAAAGTCAAAAATTAATAAGCGGGTTGGGGGCGCTTATTTGGAATTGAAAAGTACTATTGTTCTTTCTTCTATTTGTCAGGAAGTGGACTCGAAAAAAGCCATTGTACTTTGCAAGTTATGCTTCGCCCCAAGGAAAGCAACCACCACTTGGCATTATCTTCAGAGGTAAAGGTGTTCGTATCAGTAAAGATGAACAAAAAATATGGCACCCAAGCACTCATGTGTTTTTCCTGCCAAACGCATGGATGGATATTAACGTTTGTGAAAAGTGGGTTGATAAGACATTAAAAGACTTTATCAAAATTGAGAAACTTGACCGATTCCTTTTCCTTCTTGACATTTAGCAACTCACACAGAAGAAAGTTTCAAAAAATCAGTTCATGATTTAAACGGCCTGGTATGGTTTGATCTGCCAGACGCAACAGACCTGTGGCAGCCTGTGGATACTGGCTACGCTTCAATCCTTAAAAGCCTCATCGCTAAAGAACAAGATTGGCTGGACATTCAAGAGAACTCAAATCGTTGGTTCGGTAACGAGAAATCATTTTCCACAAAAGAAAGAAGAATCTTCATTTCGCACTGGGCGGGAGAAGCATGGGATAAGTTGTTTGACGAGAAGTATGATAAATTTTGAGAGAATCTTTGGCAAAAAACAGGACGTTTAATGACTGTTGATGGTTCTGACGATAAGAAAATCTTGCCGGAAGGTCTTGATAAATACGATGTACCTCCACCATCTATCATTGAACCAACACCACACTCTCCAGTGACAATCGATCCCGAAATCGCCACCTCTATTGATGAGATTGATGCTGAAGTTGAAGATGCCGCGGTGGATGTCACAGAAGACGAGGAAGTCGAATTCTTTGATCCTTTGGAACAGGAGTTAATTACACAACAGCTCCAAGAAATTGATGACTCAAGAGAAGGAATTTTCGATGTATTTCATTTGTTAATTTAAAAACATAGTGAAATAACAAAATAAACTACACTTTTTTAAAAAAAGCTATACAATGTATTGTGTTTAAATTTAAAACAAAGCAAATAATTTTTTATTTCATTAAGCTAGCTTGTCGTTAAAAAATGAGGCAAAAATTATTTCAGTTATAAATATATTCCTATTCAATTAAATTTGTTCAAAACTGTTTTTTTAGAAAAATATTAACTCAATTTATAATCTGTACAGCTTTTTTTTAAAAATTCTTATTTTACTATATTTTAAAGTTTTTAAAAAATGTGTAGGTTTTTTTGAGACACCCGATATACATTATGAAGTATGTTCAGAAAGATTTCAGACTTGTCTTATTTTAATTGCCATGATATTTCTGTTTTACTAAAATTTTATTCTTATGAAACTCACCCTGGAAATATTCTTAAGATGTTCATACAAATTAGGCATTTCACCCTGATATTCTTATAGAAGCTATTCTTATGAAAAGAAAAGCGTGAATCCTCATAACTTTACAACAAACGAGATATCATATATATCATTGTGTAATTAATTACAACCAAACACAATAGATTGATCTGCAATTCTCTTAATGTACTTGCAGGTGAAAATTTAGCAGTATTGAGACTAATAAATTCATAAAAAAATTTTCAATTTTTGATGTAGATAAAATATTTATAATATGATGTTCAAGATTAATGAATCCAAGTAAGGGTGTGACAAAAATGTTTTCTAACAAAAATACGATTCCACATTATTTTTAGAAAGATGAACCACTAAATCAGCTCCCTCAAAATTGCCAAAAAATCTTCCAAAATTGAGGTCCATTTTAGTGGCAGAAAAAACTGAAACTTCTCCAAATATGGAACTGTCGAACATTTCAAAACAATCTGGTTGTAATAAAAGTTTAAATAAGAAACTGAAAAATAAGTAGATAGCCTATTCATCTTTAATATGTGTTATTTACGCTCTAAGTTCTAGGAGTATCTTGCTAATAATTCAATGATCTACGTATTCGCCATCTGTATATATTTCACCATCCCTGTTTAGAATGTTGTGCTCTGGAGATTGCACAAAAGCAAATAATGATTAATTTGTTTGTTTAAGTATTATACTAATTTAGATGGTTGTTTTGAACTAGCTTAAAGACTATAGCAATATGTACGTCACTAGAAAGGAAGTAAAGATTGATCAGAAAATAGCAGTAGCTCAGATTTAACTTGGAGTTCCGGAAACACAAATTCATTGAATGCGACAGTGTGCATGTAATCTTCGCTTTTACATTATATGCGAGTGGAAAGACAAGAAAGGCAGCCATGCGACTACAGAATGAGGAGAACAATCAAACCAGAAACCGTTAAAGTCGTTAGGGTTTGCTTTGAAGTGTGATCTAGTATGGTCTTGGTTACCCATTCATGTACCACACGGTTAACAAATATTAAGAAGTATGACGTCCAAAAAAGTCACCCACAAAAGATTAATCAAAGTGTGGATATTTAAACACATTCCTGTTTGTCTGGTTTCTATTTTGGTTAACAGGGGCTTGATCGCCAGCTTTCTGGGTTTATTTTAAGAGTTTTTTACCAAAATAAAGGGTAAAATCACTTCTAAAAAATTACACAAGATTTCTGGAATGAGTCAAAACCCCAAGTTTTTATTTAAAAAAACTCACAAAAAACTAAAAAACATTTAGGACAAGAGAGACAGAAATATAAAGAGTAACAAAGTCTAAAACTTAAACGCTGTTTTTTATTCAAAATTAGGCATTTTTGCAAAAAAGGCAACCACCCGTGATAAAAATTTTTTTGACTGTAGCTGCCAGGATCAAAAATCGTGTATCCCATCCCGATGAAAACCTAAAATCGAAAAATAACTATAAACAGGGAAGGTAGAAGGCTTAAAACAAGTGGCCCCACTTTTAAAGATAGACCCCTGTCACCTAGAAATTAAAATTAGAAAACGCTGCTCGATGACTCCAAACATTTGGAGGCCAATGAAGTCAGATTTCTATTTCGTTTTCGATTTTACTTGTTTACCATGAGACCAATGAATGCTATTTTGGCCTCTCAGCGTTATAATCGTGGAGTCCTTGTCAGCTCTGTAAGTTACTTACTTACTTACTTATTTATCCTCTGTGTTCTGCTTCTTTGGTAGTCGAGGACATCCCATAGATGCAATCAGACCTTCTTTCAAACGTTTCCAGTTCTTCTTCTCTCTTGCTTTTTCCCTTAGACTCTGGAGCTGCTTTCTGGTACGGAGTTGCCCAAGTCCGGAGTTTTTGATGTCTTCACGGATGGTGCTGAGACAATTTGTAAAGAGGCGTCCTATTCTGGCTTTACACATTGTTTCTTCTGATATGGCGAATTCAAGGGCTTTCTGGGTGGGGGTGTTGATGTCCATGCGTAGGACATGACCTAGCATAGACCATCTTCGCTTTGCTGTTAGTGTAGATGTAGGATCCGTTTGGCAGATTTTATACAGTTCTTTATTATTGATTACGCTTTTGGGCCATAGGTNTGATGTCTTCACGGATGGTGCTGAGACAATTTGTAAAGAGGCGTCCTATTCTGGCTTTACACATTGTTTCTTCTGATATGGCGAATTCAAGGGCTTTCTGGGTGGGGGTGTTGATGTCCATGCGTAGGACATGACCTAGCATAGACCATCTTCGCTTTGCTATTAGTGTAGATGTAGGATCCGTTTGGCAGATTTTATACAGTTCTTTATTATTGATTACGCTTTTGGGCCATAGGTGACCTGTTATCGTTCGCAAGTGTTTACGGTGACACATATCTATTTTATTCATCATAGCTTTGTTGGTAGCCCACCTGTTGCAATTATATAGCATGATGGAGAGACAGTACACGTTATAAAGTTTGAGTCTGGTTTTGAGCGGAATCTTATTGCGGCGAGACCAGATTTTTGATAGTGATTTAAATGTTATGTTGTCTTGGATGCATCTGGCAGAGATGTTTGCTGAACTAAATAGCAGGGACCCCAACGTTTTACACTTTTCAGTTTTCGCAGCCTCGGATAGGTGTTCCTTCTGGATCAGTTTCAGATATTTCGGCAAGATATATGTGTGAGCTCTGTTAGTTACATCATAAAAACCCAATACTATTATCTAAGACATGAAACAAACAGTACAACCCCATTCCTCTTTCCTGAGGGCTATTGAAACTTCTTTGAAATGGATAAGCATATTTCAGGGGTAAATGAAGCTAATAAACGAGAAGTGATTGCCTTAAAAGGGGAGTGATCAATTAGTTTGCTTTTTTCGGCAGTGTTGCAGTTGCCTGTAAGTACAGAAGAGTATCTCTTAGACCAACTTCCTATCTATGCGAATAAAAATTTTATTTTAACTATTTTAATTCGACTCTGTGTAACCTAAGGTTTTACAAATTAAAACAAGAGCATGCAGATATGAACAGGGATATGACACCTAAAATTACGTAGGTAAAGGTGCCATTGCTGAGGAATTTTTAGCTTTTATTCTTTTGGCATACAAAAACTTTGACCAGTAAGATATTTCTGGTGAAAAGCAACTACATAGTAGAGCTATTATATTATTTTATGACTTTTAGGACAAAATAAAGAAGCCTGGAAATAGCGATGTTAACTTTGATATCACCTAAAGTTGAAGCAAATTACAGTGCTAAGGATTCTGTAAAAGTGTCAGTCAGCTCCTGCCTCCGCAGTGCCAGAAATGACTATGTTTATGAACGTTCTTCTCCAACGTTGACAGAAATCACCTGCAACTTCTTGAAATCCCGGGTGTTTTTAGGGTGTCGTTAAGGGTTTGAAGGTTTTTCTACTTTTTCTTTTCTTCATCCAAGGCTCGTAAATTAAATGAGCATGCCACCTAGGTAATTCTAAAATATATAGTGTTCTTTTCAAATATCATAAAATCTGATCTTGAATATAAAAGCACTTTATCAACATGACTTCTCATACCCAGGAGCACTTTTACTTTATCGTTCTTAGTCATTGTGTGGGGCCTCTGCTCGTATCAATATCTAACTTGAGGTTTGACAGTAGTAAGTGAGAGTAATTTCACCCGGAATTTATTCAACCCTCAATCAACCATAAAAAAATAAAAAAATTAAAAATCCCAACTATTGGTCAACAAAAAATCGATAACACAAAAAACATAAAAACCCTAGATGCATAAAATTAAAAAAAGTTACAAAAATATTGGATATGGGAGCTGGGATAGAGAGGAGTTAAAGATTGATTTTTACAAAATTTCTGTCCTATAATGTCTTATCGTGTTCTATTGCTTTGCTTCCAATAAAGGGATGATGTATGTATTCCATCGGAAGCAACAATTCTCTGATCGTAGCATTCCACCCTAATTTGTTTTGTCTAAAGGTTACAATTTGGATCCTAT
Source organism: Morbakka virulenta (assembly GCA_003991215.1). Lineage (NCBI taxonomy): Eukaryota > Metazoa > Cnidaria > Cubozoa > Carybdeida > Carukiidae > Morbakka > Morbakka virulenta. The sequence continues at coordinate 42,409 of RDPX01000251.1, forward strand.
CATCTCCAACGCCGGTATTTTGGGCTTTATCAAGACCACCTTTAAATGCGGTTAAATATTTCTCCCATGACATGGAATTTTGCCTCTTACTGATACCCTTACAAATAAATTTGGCTTTTGTTTCGCTGTTCTCAGCATAATAGCATTTAGTGGTTAAGGCAACCATTTTGGTTCCTTTAAACTTGACGTCAAAGAGACCCGAGGTTCTATCGTGATATTTAGAAGTGGATAAAAATTTAGCCTTGTCCTTTTCTTGGTAATAATCCAACGACCCCGGTCAAATTATATCATCAAGTTCTTTCATTGAAAGAGCCATGTACATTGAATCTGTATCCATTAGAATGAGTTCAAAATCTCTTCGGTCTACATATTTATCAAGAAATTCATAATAAATTTCCAACATCCTAAGTTTTGCTAGTTGGTATACTGCAACACAATACCACATTGGTAAGGTCTGTCTGTATTTGCTTGCCACTATCGTTCTTTCACCTCGTGCATCTCATTAGATCTTTCATTAGATCTTTAGATCTTCAAAGAAAGAAATTCTAAAAGCCTTATCAACATCCTTTTCATCGTTTGTATAGTTCGTTTGTGTCTTTCAAGATCTTTAATAATTTTACCAATGAAAACTGTTTTCATTACGTTTGAAAATACCTCCCAATTGTTTGCATCTTTTTATTTAAGAGGTTTTATTTTTGAAACACCTTTACAGCATATCGACAAAAAACAATACTAGAACCGCCAACCATCCTGGTCTTTAGTAATTCATACGGTTTATTCTTGGGGAATGTAATACATTCATGCCTCGTCTTCTTACATTCCTTACAGGCTTTTTTCACACAATATTCAACACATTTGTGAATACAAGGCTGACCTGGAGCGTATTCATCAGCATCATTTTTCGTTTTCATTTTAAAACCTTTGTTCAGCACATAAGTCATCGAAATACATGGTATAGAAACAGCATCTTTTAACATGTCAATCCCATCAGGATAATATTGTTCGAGGGTTTTCTCAAGGCCTTCTATAAAGAGAAGATTATATTCTTTCAACCAATCCATCATTGTAACACAACCTCAATCACAGAATTCTTTTTTAAAATCTTCATATTCCTCAGCTACTATAATACTTTTCTTTTGCGGACTTAAATAAAAATATTAATATTTTACAGGACCTACATGAGAGTGTTTTACATAATTAACCAAACATTTGTAAGGGAAGACAAGTTTTTGAACAGCGCATGTATTAGCTTTGCACCAGGCATCGAAAGATAGTCCAGGAGCCAAATAGGGCATGAACTTCAAAAATGTGTTTTGGGTTTGGGGTAGTAAGAAACGTGTAACTGTTTTCCTCTTTCACAACTGATACTCCACTCTCTTGCTTCAGTGATAAGTTTAACAATGTAATAATCATGTTGATATCATATATCCTACTGTCAAAACTTAAAACAGGTACTTCATCAACCCATTTTTCCATTGCTCTTTAACACCCCAGGGTATAGATTCTTCATCTAGGGGTACATTCTAGAGATTTTCTCGACAATTGTTTTACCATGCAATCACAAATCAATTATAAAATCTTTAATAAGTTCTTTTGGGTTTGAATTTTCAATAAAAGTTGGTTGGTTTGTGAGATTGTCATTGATAGCCACACCAACAGGAATGTGGTTAGTGTTAACCAGTCTTTTGAGCGTTTAGTATATTTAGTAAAGCCTTAAAATCATAGACACTGAAATAAGAATAAGGGATAAATTTCTTTTTGCCTCACTCAGCAAGCACTGGTTTTTCATGCTCCCACACTAATATAACTTTGTAACCGTAATATTAATCAAAAGTTCTAGTTTCAGGTTCGTATCTATCAACAAGAATCTCTTTCCAGTTTACCTTAATACACAGCTCACCTGCATGTCTACAAAGAACATGATGAATTTCTCTGCCAATTTTTTCAGACTGTGCTTCAACCCATCTACAGCTCTCATAACCAAACTGAGTATTTCCACCATAAAAAATATTTTCAGAGCTATTCACGATATGCTTGAATTTTACCCCTTTACATATTAACTTGATGTTTCCCTCTAAACAAATATTTTCTATAATGTGTAGCTTGTACTTGTCATATCTATTAAATCTTTGTTAACATCTCGCACACTGCCAATGCCCTGTCAATATATCATTGTCTTTAATGTGAAAACAGTACCTTCGCAGAGTTCACTGTCGACACATATCAACTAATTTTCAATTGATGCTTGCCGAAGACTAATTTCCAAATTTTCTCGTTTTTAGCTTCCTATAAAAGTATGTTTACATATTAAAGTATGTTAATTTCCTTAAAATCAACAAGTTTAGTTCTCCTAAAATCTTTGGCCTTTAGAGTGACAGTAAAAATCACTAGCCAGGTTTAAAGCTTTCCACGTAGTGTCTTCTGCGGGGCGTTTTAGGTTGTCATGGTACCCGAAATAGATAGCAAGATATTTCCAAAAGCATAGATTGTCATTCTTAACATCAATAGCGTGGTTGTATTTCTTCTTTCCTAACCAGTCGGACAAGGGACCACACCCCATGAGAAGTTCAAAAATTTATAGATTTAAGTGAATTCAACTCGTCGTTGGTAAACACCAGGGGTTGAGACTATGTTTGACTGTGGTAAGTAGGCTTTACCCCGAAAATTCGAATCGTCCAAATCTAATCTTCTGATTTCACACTCGTTGATGTATTTCTCAATCTCTCCCAACCCTGTTTAGGTTTTATCATTCAGTACAGTCTTTTGATAGTCAACAATCTGACCGTGCCCTCTACAGATTGTAGCTGCGAAACCCTAAACAATTTAGAAGCGCATTTCTATGTCCTGCTTGATTTCTTTGAAAGCCTCTAACAACATAACAATGTACTCTGGGATGGTCTTCAACCAATACAATCCTGATCGGTTCATCCAACTGCTGATTTACAGAGTCTCCCATGTCAAATTTTTTTTTTATTTTCAATAAGGGATTACTAGCTCAGTTTATTAGTTCACTTAAATTTTTTTGATAAAATCTTAGGTTTTCAAGGCTTTTCTTCTACCCATGTCAAAAGCTTGTTTTACCTACCTTAGGTTTTACATATGTGTTGATAACAATCTTGAGCTTGGACCCAGGTCTTGGTGCTGGTACGGGTCTCAATGCTAGTACAGATCTTGGTGCTGGTGCAACTGTCGATGCTGGAACGGGTCTTAGTGCCTTTCTCACTCAATATGCAAATCAATTCAGCTTTTCTGAGTTCTGATTTGCCCCGAAGGCCAAGCTCTTTTACAACAGCTTTCAACCGAACAACTGTTTTGATTGTAATAGACATATCTCTTTTATTAGTGAAAGAAATTATTTTAACTCATTTCAATTTTATCGTTTTTGTAATCAGTGAAAGGTTAAAAGCACAATTCGCAATTATTTTTCTTTTTACTACGGTGTTATTCAAGCTGATACTTCTTACAATAGTTTCCATTCTTAGCTACCCATTTCACTTGGTAGCCATACATGGTTCTTTGAATTTCCATATCAAGGACATGATTTGAGTCGACATCGTTCTTTTGTAACATAACAATCACTTGTGTCCTACTGTATCGCACTTAATGGCTTTTAAGGAGGTACCTGCAAGAGAACTCTGTATCTTCGCCCTGCTTGGAAAATGAGTTAAACCGAAAATACAAAGGTAAATATGAACTTTGACCTACCTTGCTACATTCAGGCTTATAACAATCTTTGTGTATTGCTGCAAGGGCTGCAAAGGTAAACTGTTCCAATAGATTTAGTAAACTTTTATCAAGATTGATATTTTCTCTATGTGGCCAAAGTACAGAGCGTCCAGGGCATAGCAAACGCTCAACAATTTCTGGAATTTCTTTTGGGAATTTGTAGCTTCTGGGTTTCAAATTATTTGGAACACATTGATAGGTGTTTACAGAGTAATCTCCAAATATTTTTAAACCATTCCTTAAATGCAGATAAAATGAGATATGTTTTGGTTTTGAGTTCTGGTTATAAGATGAGTTGGTACAAAGTACCACCGCTTGCCTGTACAAATTCGCCATTGCATCGTCCATACTAGCTACAAAAACAAAAGATTAAATATATTTGTTAAGAATTAACCAAGGAGAAAGAGAATTTCAAAGTACTTTGGAATCCGTTAAATAAATTTCGCTTTCTGCCATTTCAGATTATTAAACACATGATAGAAAGCCTTTAAAGGATAAAACATTCAATTTATTTCTTTCATCCAAAACTATCATAATCGCTTTACGAAGAATTCGTCAACAAGAACCAGAGTAATTTTCACAGAAGTTCCTTCAGACCACTCTATCCTTCCCCAGTTTCGTTACGTCCACCATGGATAGTCCTGTTGTGTCAAGCCCGTTGTCATAGAAACACTTCTGTGATCTTTTTCACATTCAATCAACACTTGAACTCAAATATCAGTTAGTAACAGTACAGAGCAGTACTTTGATGGAAGACAAAGGATAAACACTAAGTGCCCTTTTTTCGTATATTTATAATGTTTACTTAAGTCACTTCAAATTTGACCTTCATAGTTCTGATGATAAAAACACCCTTCAAAAGAAAATTATGTTATTAGTTCTTATCAGACTGTTACTGATCTAAATATTCTGTCTGCTGTTAGCTATTGTTTAGGCTTATGAGAAATAAAATAGTGTTTTAAAACAAATATATCCATTTAAAAAGTCCAGAAATACTAAATTATGATGACAACATTATTTTATTTTCAAATCTTCTATTATATCATGTATATCTCACCCAAGTTAACTTAGTACCTTTTCTGTTTTTTCATCAATCTCCGTATCATCTCTTTCTTCTTTTGTTTAGGAATTAATTCTGTATCTAATCAAATAGTCATTGCTATGAATATTTAATAGTAGAAAGAAAAAAGTTATGCCCTTTTATCAGATTTTTTTATCAGGTTATTGGATTATACATTGGAAATACATTTAAGCAGTATGGGGACAATGAGGACATTACTCTTGAAAGAATAAGCATCTGTGGAGGGTCTTTTGTTTTAATCAAGGTACCCTTCAAACTGGTTGATAACCTACAATGTTTGACTCAATATTTCTTGAGAAACCTGGGATACTGACTTCTTTTAGCTGAAAGTAAACGTGTTTGGACAGCAAAGACTCTATCTCAGTAAAATAGCACAGCCATTTCATTTCCAATATCTTGGCCTAAAAACACATATATGAAAACACACGCATTTATTTACACTTAAACTGAACCGAGACCAAGTTATGATGTTCTGTGTAGTTATAAGTAAAACAATATCTACTTGTCCATCGTGCTTGTATTTGTCCAGAATAAGTAAGCTTATTGAAACTACAGGTAAAGGTCTATTTAACTTCATTTTATGCTTAACCAAAGATGAAAGCAGAATCTGGATGGAATGTACATTATACGAAGGAGGAAGCAAATTCAGGAGGCTAAAGGACTTGCATGACAATATTCATACCTGAATTGGATAAACATGACATCATGTCATCATTAAACCCCGCTTAGACCCTCTTATAAGATTCCTGTCGGTCCCAAGCCGGATAGAGGAGGAGGGTGACCGTAAGGCCGACAACCCTACCTCGCAGAATAGCTTCCGTCACAGAAACTAGAGGTCAAATTTTATTAATGGTAATGGGGAAGAAGCACGCCATGTGATTGGATAGATGACAGATGACAACCAAATCCGGCAGCCAGACAGTGGATTACCTGAAGCCGAAAAAGAGGACAAGCGTTGCATGCTGGTGTGTTCGAGCATTTTATTAGAGAAAAAAACTGGCCGGGGTAGTGAAGGAAATCAATGGAAACGGGTCAGATTTTTGAGAGATTAGTAAACCAAGATAGGCAGGAGATGGAAAAAGGAAGTTAGCATCTGGTCACAAAATTCTGTACTTAGGAAGACTAGAAAACCAGTACATAAGGAAGTTTCCCTGATTGTTAGCAGCAATATGGTAAAGGCCTTGTCAGAGTAAACGTAAATGGAACCACGACTTTTAAAAGCCAGATTGAACTTTATATACACAAGGTAACTGTAATGGTGTATTATGCCCAAACTGAAGATGTAATGGAGGATGGCAAAGACATTTCCTACAAACAATTTCAAACTACAACAACAGAGATCAAGTTGCATGGCATGCTGCAAGTCATTTGAGACATAAATGCAAAAGTTGGTTTTATGAACAGAGGAAGAGATCATTTCATAAGGATACAGGGTTGCGAAACATCAACAACTAGGGAGAACGCATGTGTGACTTCTGTGAAGAAAATGACCTGGTCATACAAGAAACTTTATTCCAGTACCGAGATATCCATAAGAAAACATGGACATCACCGAATGTGGAAATCAAGAACCAGATCGACCACATCTTGATTAACAGAAAGTGGAAGAGTTTACTACAGGACGTGAGGGTCTGCAGAGGAGCTGACGTCGCCAGTGATCTTAACTATCTTTTGGCAAGTGTTACGTTTTAGATGCACAAGGCACAAAACGGACAGCAGATGAGAAAACGCCTTGACACTGTAAAACGAAAGGAAGAAACCACTAGACAGCCAAGAGGTTAACAACCACTTCTGGATACTAGGAAAAAACAAGAAATGGCCATTGACCGAATTAAATCAAGACCTTGGAGAAGCCAGAAAGAGAATTCTTGGATTTGGAAAGAAAAGGGAGAAAGGGTAGGTTCAACCAAACACATGGCAAAAAATGAACGAAATGAAAATGGTGAAAGAGGAGTTCTTGTCAACCAGACCTGAAAGGACTAACAAAAATTTAAGGGGAATAATTTAAGCTGGACAAGGAAATGAAAAAGCTGGCTAAAAACCACAAAAGGCAGTATATAGAGAGAATAGCAGATGAGAAAGAAGAGGCAAAGGCAAGACAAAACCTGAATTCTCCTTGAAGGAAAAGTGCATCATCCACATTTCTAGGTAAGATAAGATGATTCGGCGATAAAAGAGCACTTTAAAAATGTTTTAAACAGCTCAGAGCCAACAAAGACTGCAGAAATGTCACATGCAGAAAAAGATTTGAACATCAATATCAAGCCGCTAACTATTTGAGAGGATAAAACAGTAATCAGGGCAATGAAAAGTTAAAAGGCAGCTTAGATGGATAGGGATACAACTGGTATGCTGACAGCGAAGGATATGGCGACCCCAGTACTACTGAGTGAGGTTTTCAGGCAGATATGGGAGAACGGATTATCAACTGCGGACTGAAAAATTGAGCTACTTCCCCCAAAAAGCGACCTTTCACTCCCCAACAACTAGAGTAGAATCATGCTTCTCTCATTTACCTGTAAAACTTTTAGCAAGATCCTATCTATTAGATTTCCAGAGCCTTTGAATCATTACATACGTTAAGAACACGCAAGTTTCCGTTTGAGGAAATCTTGCTCAGACCACATTTTCACGCCAGGATAGATTTGGAAGCAAAGCAAAGAGTTGAATGCACCACTACCTTTGTGGATCTAGAAAAACCATTTGACAATATCCTCAGAGAATTCTTATGTAAGATACTCCGCTATTACGGTATTTTTAGACAGCAACGAGCTGTCTAGTACTCCTGGACTTAAATAAGAAGTAAAGCAAGAATGCAACCTATTATCTTTTCTCCTTGTGCTTGAAATGGATTGATTGGGTCATAAAGATGACTGTTAGCACAGAAAGAATGTGTCTTCGTTGGAACTTTATCAGTTGCCTCGAGAACTTAGGTTTTGCTGACAAGGTTGCACTACTTACTCACCTATGCCGCAACATACAGGCAAAGACGAGCACCATGGCAATCTCTGCAAGAAATATTGGCCTCAAGAACAGCACTGACAAGACTTAGCACATACTGATGAATAACAGAACAGACGTACCTCTTACACTAAAAGAAGAGTGGATTGACTATTTGAAACACTTCATCAGAGCATTTCCAAAGCCAATCAAGCCTTTTCTGCACCTGAAGGGCTAAGAAAATCAGTGTGTAGACTAAGTTCAGACTTTTCAAGAGTAATTTGCAATTCACACAACTGGAGGGTGTAGAGTCGTGAAAGATAACAAAGACTACCAATCACAAACTGGATGTCTTTCAGAACAGATGTCTCAGAAGAGTTCTGAACATCTTCTGGCCTAACACCATCGGTAATAGTGAATTGAGCAAGATATCTGATACCAAACCTATCACCCTGTTAGTCAAGATGTGGAAATTGATCGGGCATGAGCTCGGAATGCCACCAATGTCGCTGGCAAAAGCCGCCCTTTAAAGGGCCGTGAATAGTAGAAGAAGGAGAGGCCGACAAAAGGATACCTGGAGGAAAACATTCCAAAGATAACGGAGCAGGGATGGACATGGAACTTCCCAGGAATATGTACTACAGAGAAACCAAGGTGGCAAGCTCTGGTGACGGTCTAATGCGCCACAGAATGCAACGAGGAGTAAGTAAGTAATTTCATTATAAACATGATATTAATTAATTTATCTGCAAGACGTCGGACATTATTGAGAAAGTTAGAGTTATTAATGTCCAATGCGCAGTATTTTAAAGAAAGCATCTGCTGATGATGATCACTTAAGTGGAAAAACAAATGTAAATTTAGAACACAATTAAAGAAATGATTTTAAGACCATCAAAAGCACGTACTATCTTGTTCTGTATAAAACGTTATAGTATATTCCACTTCGTCAAACTTTTTATTCAGATACCCTGCAGGTGTGCTGTCGTGGACTTCACTTGTTTCATGTTCGTATGAAATCGCAGGTATCCCCACACTTCGTAACAACTTTATGAAAAGCAAGGCCAGACTTCCTACATATTTACATCCTCGGTAATGCCGTACCAAGACCTTTGACCCTTGAGTNTTAAGTGGAAAAACAAATGTAAATTTAGAACACAATTAAAGAAATGATTTTAAGACCATCAAAAGCACGTACTATCTTGTTCTGTATAAAACGTTATAGTATATTCCACTTCGTCAAACTTTTTATTCAGATACCCTGCAGGTGTGCTGTCGTGGACTTCACTTGTTTCATGTTCGTATGAAATCGCAGGTATCCCCACACTTCGTAACAACTTTATGAAAAGCAAGGCCAGACTTCCTACATATTTACATCCTCGGTAATGCAGTACCAAGACCTTTGGACCTTGAGTAAAAGGAAAGGAAAAAGAATTGATTATTAAGAAACACCTTACCAGGAAAATAAACTTTGATTTCATGAACTGTAAGGTTAAGCATATTTAAATAACTGCTTTGATGCTTATTGAAGTTATGATAAGAATCAAAATCAATTTTAAACACTTTATCTTCTAACAATTTGCACTAATAGTATTAGGGTCATAACAGATGATATTACAAACCACAATTCGTAGTCCACTTTTCCAACTTTTCATCAGGCAGAAACAGTACAAAAGTTCCCTTGACTTTCTATTTATGTTGCTTTTACGTTAACCAACTCGACCTGAAATGCTCATCCTGGTCTGTCGTGCTAAAAGCTATAAAGCTATATTAATAATCCATATTTTTATATATGGGTAAAACTTGACGAATGTGTACAGAAGCTGTTATTACTCAAATTCCTGTTAAAATCAAAAGCCTAAAAGAACTAAAAGATAAATTACAGGTTTAAGATTGAGATTTAAGATAATACATCATTTTTTCTGATTAAAAATGACAGTTAACTTGTTTCCTGAAAATTACTATTGACTGTTCTACTATTAACTCCTTAAGAAGTTTGATGGATGTTTTTGACCTTTAAAAAAGGATTAATTTGTAGGCAGCTTCAGTGCAAACCTTTGAAAGCACAATTTTAACCGTTTTACACACGATTACTTTTTGGGATGAATTTTTTTGTAATAGTATTTAAATACTTATAATATTAGTATATTTTAGCATTAAAACAGCTCAGCAAGTTATCACTTAATTCTTGTATGATTCATAGTTGCCAGTTTGACTATTTGACTCTTCCATTATTAAATGCTAAGACTCTATTCCAGATTCTTTCAAATTATGATACACGCTTATTTGACATTCCAAAAATAATATTGCTGTGACACAACATATATGGGAAAATCATTATTTTTTAGATCGCTTCTGCTATCTATGGCTTGGTATTCTATTATTAATGAGCCTCAAATTTTGCTTTTGACAAGCCTTTTGAGGACCTTTAGAAGGGAATATTTCATAGTCAAATTTTGTTCACAGTAAACCAGGATATTCGTACGATTCAATTTTCTAATCAGCTTTATCAAAATTATGCTGGTTCAAAGATGTGGTCCCCCTGGCCTGAGAAATATTGATTTTAACCTTACTTTTCAATGCGTTATCCAAATAAAATGTAATTTACATTTACCATTTAGCATTAATTTCCTATAGATAATTAATTGGCAGTTATTTTGTGTACGTTAAGAAATAGTCAAAGCCACTTGTCAAAATCAAACTTTGAAACAAAAGCAAGAAAAACTTTGCGGATATGCTGACTGAGGTTTATCCACACAAAGTATACCATAAAGAAAAGATGGTACTTAAAGCTCAATCTTTTACTCTATTGTTGTAGCTACAGTGCATGCTTTATTACTACACCGTCGAGAGTGCTAATAACCGAGCATTGTTAAGAAAGAAATTTTGCGTTTCAGGCGATTTGCTGTCCTTATTAATACTGAGTCATTGCGACTGAAAAATGAACATACTATAAGAGGACCTGATTGACCCAAATGTACCATTTTCCCAAAAACCTACCAAAATAAATTTAGGATGTTCAACGTGACTGGGTTTCAAATTGATTAAAAAGTTATGGTAGTCACACACCTTGTCAGAAATGTTATTTGGCATGCAGCTCCAAATTTTCGAAATATAATGTTCATTTTGGCGTAAACAACGATCAGAATTGTTGTCAAGACTTCAATACCTTATAGATATCTTCAAAGACATTGTTTACCCGTAATTTTAATAGTGTTTTACATATTTGGTTGAAAATGCAGTGCAATTTGATTATATGAAGGCAGAAATTTTTTAGTCATATCACATACCCCCAACCGACCATGCTGCACTTTAGCAACTTAAAAAATTCCATGTAAACTAAAGTTCCAAAACTTTTAAAAATATTGAAAGTTATGTAAAAATAATAAAAAATAAGATTTTCTCATTTTGAACACAAATTTACCAAAAAGAGTGTGGTCAAATTATACAGTATTACTTATTTAAATTCTCGTCTCATTCAAGACTAACCCCGAAATCTTTAATAATAGTGTTTAATCAGTGTAAATTTAAAGGTCTTCTTTTCACTTTTTTAATTTTTTTGGTTTTGAATAAATGATAGGGACATTTTTATGTTTAAGAACCATACAAGCTACAAAGCCACTAAGTACAAAAAACTGTAAAAGAGACTGTAAAAGACAAATGTTCGTTCAAGAGGTAATAGTAGACCTTAGACGTGGAAACATTTGCTTCGTAAAGCTGAGAAAAATACTTAGAAGCCAAGCAGTTCCAAAATCTAGCCTTACGAAATAAAAGAACTATATTCACAGAAAGATTTATGACGACAAGAAGCATAAAAATGAAGTGGTCGGGAGAAATGACTCAAACGAGATGCAATAAACTAAGCTGGTACCAGCGCGAAAAGTTCAACACTTTCTATAAAACTAATAGAAATGACTAAGATAGGATGCATTTTGTTGATGAGACAAAGGTTGAAGAGAAGGATCAAGATAAAGACCTACAAAATTACAAATATGTCTCTAACTTCGATGGAAAACATCAAGATCAGATGAGGGAGCACCTTTTTTCTCAAGGATATTCAGGATTGATTATTCCCTTAGGAAGAAAAGGTGAAAAGATGAATATGTAACTGGGGAAAGATCACTATTTAACAATTACAGTCCAGTCTCTGTACTCAACGCTTTGTCAAAGTCATGGAAAAATTTGTGCATAAGCAGCTCTCTGAATACCTCAAATGCCTTGAAAATATCCGGAGCTACAGATTACATACATAACTACACTTTTCATAAAACTATAGAGCAGCTCCATGATTTCAGTTACAAGGTCAACAGATAAGTGACATCCTCAAAATACTTTCTGAACATCAACAAAAAGGCCTGGGTTCTGCAAGAATTCCACTAGTAATGATTAGTTGTTCAAAGCTCTTACTATTGACAGAACATGTTTGCCAGAATCGAATAGACCACCTGTATTATTGAAGCCAGGTACAACATTAGAAAATTTTCAGAAATACGAAAAACCAGACTCCGTAGGCGATGGAGAAAACTATGGAGAAAACTAAATCGAATCTAGACCAAAAGGTTTATATTTGCTTTAAATCCTATTTAACTGTTATTGCTATTCCCCCTTTCAATCACATATTGTTAACAGACAGAAAAAGAGAAGTACCTGAGCANACAGAGAAGTGACATCCTCAAAATACTTTCTGAACATCAACAAAAAGGCCTGGGTTCTGCAAGAATTCCACTAGTAATGATTAGTTGTTCAAAGCTCTTACTATTGACAGAACATGTTTGCCAGAATCGAATAGACCACCTGTATTATTGAAGCCAGGTACAACATTAGAAAATTTTCAGAAATACGAAAAACCAGACTCCGTAGGCGATGGAGAAAACTATGGAGAAAACTAAATCGAATCTAGACCAAAAGGTTTATATTTGCTTTAAATCCTATTTAACTGTTATTGCTATTCCCCCTTTCAATCACATATTGTTAACAGACAGAAAAAGAGAAGTACCTGAGCAACTTTCTTGAACCAATTTACTAGGAAAAAAATTTTCAAACCTTAAAATATGTACCATTCAAAACGTCCGGTCTGAGAGTTTGCCTGCAGCAGCAGTTCCTGTCTTTGTTTTTCGTTTATTTTGTATATCTTACCTTTCTCGTCTTCTATTGGTGTTATTGTTTCAACAGAAGGGAAGGTTCTTGGAAAGTTCTGTTTCCATAACTTGTGACGAAGCCGACAACAAATTGCAGTGATAACCATCGTGAATACAAATACAGTACTGAAAACAATTGAGATAATAACGAATTTTGGATCCTTCCTCGTAACTACAATGAAAAAAGAGCAAGTATAAGCGGCAATAACACATAAGTGAAAAGCTCCTGAAAATACGCTACTCGGGGATTCTAAAAAGAAACACCCAATCTGTTGACAAAAAGATATACAAAATTTAAAAATTAAAGGACAAAAATATTCCAGCAATCTCCAAATATTGCGATCACTAATGTTTCCTGTGTCTTATTATCGAGAGTTTTTTGCATTTCGTTGAATTGAAAACAAAGGTAATCAAATATTGGCTATAAGAATTAGATAAAAGTGTAAAGCTATTGCCAATCGGTATTTTTTCTTCCTAAAACAGTCATGACTTCGACCGCTTTAGCTATTCAGTTGTATTGTCTACTATTGTTCTAGTTTTTTCTCATGAAATTGTTCCCAGGTCATTTGCTTATTGTATTTATATCCCCGTCACTTATTATGTTACTATGTACTGTATTATAAAATTTGCACCTTTTCTAATCTCACCTTGATCAGCACATTTCACTCAAAACAATTTTGGTGTTTTGGACTGCCACACGTTGTAATCATTCCCCTTCTCCTCTTTGGAAACAAAAGCCTTTATATTTTCTCTCGCCAGGTCTCTCCAAGGTCTCTCTGTACAAGTCTTTCCAATATCTGTATTTACTGCACGTCTTTGGTCAAGTCAGTTCTTGCCTTAATATGTGTTATTGTCATTACAAATTACTCCATTGATGCTATACCTCCTTCTTTACATGTTCTTACTTTGTCTTTCCTATCTTTCCTTCATCTGAACATCCTTATCTCTGGGTATATATTGTTACCTCCTTTTTCTTCACTGTTCAACATTCTCATGCATACACCATTGTTGGTCTTATGACTGTCGTATAAAATCTCTTTTCCAACTTAGTGGGCACCTCCTTGTCACATAATATACCTGATACTTGTTTCCATTTAGGCCATGAAATTTTCATCTTGTTCTTTACGTCTCTCTCTGTTTTTTCTTGTCTACAATTAATACTTATAGAAGCTTTAGTGTTGTACAGTGATAGTAGGCTAGTTGATCGTGCTTTGAATATACTCTATTTTTGCTCCACTGACTCTCAAGACAAGACTTTCAAACAGCCTCCTCAATAGCTCTACTTTCACTTTCAACTCTTCCCTTGAGGATTCACACGTCACAAGGTTATCGTTAAAAAGCACGACTGATATTGGTTTCTTGTGTATCTCTTTCTGTAGTTCGTCCATGTTGATGATGAATAATAGAGGTCCAGGTACTAAGCATTGGTGTAATTCTACCTCTATTACTACCTTTCTTCTGTTATTGATTCTACCGTAGAACAGTCTGTATACTTCTATAATAACTTACAATATGCTTCTGGTATACTCTTTCACCTTAGAAGCCATCAGATGTGTTCTCGAGCCATTCTGTCATAAACCTTTAATGATCAATGAAATTCATCTGTAGATCTATTTTCTTTTCTCAACATTTTCCCTGGAAATTCTTAAAAGAACAATTGGTTCTATGGTGAATGTTTTGGTCTATAGCCATAGTGTATTAACAAAATTTATGTACCTTTTTTCAACTTTTCTTTTATTATTTTTCTCCAATGTTTCTCCGTATTGTTTTGTATAGATGACAATTTTTCCTACTCTTTTCCTTTGATATTGTTTGAAAGTTGTTCTCTTCTGTAGCATTTTCTGTTGAACTTTGTCCACCATCATGACTCTTCCTCCATTTATCTTTCTTTACCACATGCTTGCCCTAACTCTTCCTTGACTGTTACTACCAGAATATGTTTTAATCGACCTCAAACATTGTTATTCTCTTCTGACAGATTTTCTTAACTACTAAACAAGTATATGCATTTTTTGTTTATCTTTACTATTTGATTCTTCACCAAATGACCCTATACCATTTGATCCTTTTCTTTGACTCTCCTTCTCTTAAACATTTCTGCCAACAACTACTTGGCTTTTCTTAGCATGGTTCCTACGTTTCCAGCGAGGAACTTAACTCTTATTGTTGTTTTATCGACTAACTTCTTAAGCCGCAAATATCGTTGATGTGATAGCCGTTAAGCATTTATCACCACAGTCGGGCGGGGAGGAAGCGTCACTTCCGAGGTAAGCCCTAGCATTAGTTTGACAATCACCTTCTGTAATCAAACTGTTTGCTCATTTTTTATGGCTAGTCAGCATTAAACACAAACTATTCTCCTTTATCCTTGCTTGGAACAGGCTGTCGATTTAGATCTGCATCTTCCTATTTAGGCAGAGTTGTTTGATAAAAGTCTAACAGATTAAAATGACATCTCATGAATCAGGAAACCCTCAGTGACATAGTTTCTGTTTCCGATGTTAAGCACAAAAAATTCAACTAAAACAAATAAATTGAACTACAGATAAACTAAAGATAACTAAACCAAGGTTGGATCCTGAAGATTTCTTCTTACAACAGATTCTTATATTAACACTCTCCTGTTCTGTTTCTTTGTTGACATTTCATGAGCGTTTTCTCTCTAATTAAATACAATTTCCCTGACTAGCTGTTTTTCCAATCATTTTTTCCAAACGGAATATCAGCCATCCGAAACTCAAAAGTAAGAAAGAGAGTGTAAGAGTTTTGATGTACAAGGGAAGAACCCGGTAGAATACCAAGAATTTTGTAAATTGACTATTTAAAGATATTATTCGTAAATAAATTAAGGGAAATAATAATTATGGGCTTTACTAAGTTCTAGAGTTAGTTAATCTAGGTGATATTTTGACCCTATTCGACTTCTCTTCTACCTGCTTTAGTTTTACCTAACGTAACACAAGACTTGTTTTTATAATTTGGATGACAAAGATCAAACATTTTGTACATTAAAGAATCAAGTACCTAATTGCATTTGTTATCAGACTTTGTTATCACGACAACATCGTTTTCGATGCCCTTCTCATCATAACCAGCATCATTATCATTTTTACTGTTTCCTTCTTTAGCCGTGATTGCAACAGATTGACGTTTTCTCAACATTTGAGTTGCAGACAAGGAAACATGGTGGTGGAATGATGCAGTACAGGAAAGTATTTAAAACCAGAAAAAGGGAAAGCGAAGAGGAGGACAAAAGGGAGTAAAATACCTGACGAAAGGAGGCAAAGCAAGAGGTAGTCAAGGTATACAGGGATCTCTATGACAGATTTCAGACAAAGGAGGGTAAAAAAGATTTATTACGGATTACAGAACAAAAAGACAAGGAATCAAAGCATGTTCAGCGTGTTAGAGGTGTCAAAGATGCAAATGGAAATCCATTGACAAGAGAAAGGGAGGTGATAGAAAGATGGAAAAGCAATTTTGAAGGTCTTATGAACACTGAGAACCCCAGAAAAACCAAAGGTAAAGAAAATAAGAGAATTAAAGTCGGAGAGATATTCAAAGGAGAAGTTAAGAACACATCGAAGAGAATGAAAAATGGTAAGGCTGTAGGCCCAGACAGCATACCAATTGAAGCATGGAACTGTCTCGGTGATTTGGATTTAGAGATGCTCACTGAGCTCTTTAATAGGATCCTGGAGTGTAAAGAAATGCCGAAAGAATGGAGAAGGAGCATGTTGATCCCTATTTATAAGAACAAAGGAGATGCACAAGAGTGTAGCAACTACAGGTGCATAAAGTTAATGTGCCACATCTTGAAATTGTGGGAGGGAGTTTTGGATGCAAGGGTCAGACAAGAGGTGGAGATCAGCCAGGAACATTATGTTTTCATGCCAGGAAAAAAGAAAAACTGACCCAGTTTTCGCTCTGTACATTCTTATGGAAAAGCATCGAGAAAGGCAAAAGTAATTGCATCGTGTAGATTTGGAAAAAGCGTATGACAGGGTATCAAAGGAATAATTATGGCATTACGTAAGAACATTCGAAGTAACAAAGAAGTATGTAAGGCCAGTAAAAGACATGTAAAGTGACAGTGAGACCGCCATAAGAAGTGCTGCAAGGATGACTGGTTGGTTCCAAGTTAAGGGCAGTCTCCACCAGGGATCGGTTGTAAACACCTTTCTATTGCAATAGCCATCGACTCACTGATGATGTCAGGAAAGAAACATCATGGGCAATGCTATTTACCGATGCCATTTTGCTGTGCTGCAAGACCAGAAATGAGGTTGGAGAAGAGTTGGGGACATGGAGAGATGCCCTAGAAGAAAAAGAAATAAAATTAAACAGATCAAAAACAGAATTCCTGGTCTTAAACGGACGAGAGGATGACAAGATAAGTATGCAAGGATCAGATGTAATGAAGGTAGCAGAATTTTAATGGAAGCAACAGTGCAGTGCAATGGGGTGGGTATGCGATAGAAAACTGAAGAAAGTACAGGCAGGATGGAATGAATGGATGAAAGTAAAGGGCATACTTTGTGACAGAAAGTTATCACCAAAATTGAAAGGAAAAGTATACAAAATTGTAGTACAGGCAGCTTTGTTGTATGAGATTGAGACAGTAGTGACAAGAAAGAAGCATGAAGGTGAGTTAGGGGTGGCAGAATTAAGAATGCTAAGGTGATCACTTTGGGTTACACGCCTAGATTAAATCAGAAATAAAGACATCAGAAGTACAGTACATGTTAGGAAATTAGGGAAGAAGCAAAGGGAGGCATGATTGAGATGGTTTAGACATGTGATCAGAAGAGAAGAGAACTACATCGGGAGGAGAATGTTGGAGACACATCTACCAAGGAGGAAGAAGAGAGGAAGACCAAAGAAGACATTACATGAACACGATTAAGATACTATGAGGATGATAGGAGTGAGAAAATAGAACGCTACTGAATACACTAAATTAAAGCGTATGACCCACTGTGGCGACTCCTAATGGAAGCAGTCGAAAGACGAAGAAGAAGAAAACGAAGACAAAGAAGAAGTATTGGTGGTGCTGGTGATAGTGATTACCCTCTTTAAAAAGCATGATAATATTAAAGGAGCAGGCGTAAAGTTTGATACAACCAATATTTCCTAGTTTTAGCAACTCATTTTAGGGCTAATGTTCTATAAAATTGCCAAAAAACGTATTTCAGGATAATGAAATAAATGATAAAGTTTTTTTAGAAAAAACAAGTTATTTGTAATAACTGGTAGACATTTAATCATTTATGGATACAGTGATTCGGTGCAGGATCCTTCTAATAGTCAAAAATGTTTTAATTATTAAAACGATTCTCCACTAAATCACTGTTTCCATTTATTTTAATTAATCAAAATATTTATGATTAATTAAATCAAAACCTTGATTTGTCAATAGAGGGGTTGTTCAAAAGAGAACAGTACAGGTCTTGACAAAGGTTGAGTATTAGAGATTATTTTACTATATTTTACTTGCTCTAGATGCCTCTAAAATGTACCACTACATATTGTGCCAAGAAATTTATTATATGTTGTAGAGTTAAAGATTCGCAGCTGGATAATTACTGCAGGTGCTCATCAACCAAAGGTTTTTCATTACAATTTTCTCTGCGGAGGAAAATATATTTTGATCTTTAATAAGGCCTTTGATTTGGGTTGTTTAAACTAAAACATGGGATAAGGATGGTTAGACAATATAACAAGAACCACCTAAAAAGGGTGTGTGAAATATTTAAATGACTATGTTCTTCTCTCATTTATCCAAAGCTAAATCTAACTTTTTTTACCTTTGCAATAGTGTGGGTGTGCGTGCAAGCTGGTACTCTCCCTTCCATTTTTCTGAGTTTCTATCTGAACAGTGAAAAAAAATTAATCAAAATTTTGGATTATTAAATGTTTATAACAGATATAATACTAAATAAAGAATTTGTTTTGGGACAAACATAGAACAATCACTCATTAAATCAAATTTCTCTCACTTTGATCTGAAATATTCTCTTTCTCATTTGTTAAGGGAATGAACTTTTTAGACTTGTACAAAACTAATAGAATAAAGACAAACCCTATTATATCAATTCAACAAATCAATAGACATGAAATTAGCTGTGACTTCCATTAAGTCTCTCTTCTCTGAACTACAGAACGGAAGAACAAAAGTCTGTCTATATGCACAACACATTTCCAAGGAGAATTTCGTTAGCAAGGCTGCTTCAACAGAGCCCTTTAAAGTATAGCATGTAAGGGAAAAGGTGGCTTTCAGCAACAGTATGGGGAACAGATTATGGAGTCAGAAGCATGGAAGGAAGAAAAATACTTGGGATGGCACAATCCCTCGAGCTCATGATCATCGACACATAGTTCATGAAGAAGAATGAACATAAGGTAACCAACTCAGCGGTGGAGCTGACAGTCGGATTGACTTTTTGCTCACAAAAAGACCTTTTAGGAGGAGCGTGATGGCGAAGTGATACGAGACAAAGTTGAGGTCAGACAACACAGGTTGCTTGTGGTGGATCTGACGATGAAAAGGCAAAAGAAAAGGCAGCGAGAAAATGGAAAAGCGCATCAAGGGTTGGAATTTGAATGAAGCATAGAAAGCCAGAGCTTTCAAGAAAATAGTAATAGAGCTGAAAGTGGAGGTTGTTCATGGACTAGAGGGAAAATGTTTAAATTTCAAGCAAACTATCACAGAGGCAGCAAGAAAAGTTTGTGGAAAAACCAAGAGAGCACGACCAAGGAACAAGGAGACGTGGAGGTGGACTGAAGACGTTTAAAATCTCGTAAAGGAGAAATGAGCAGTCTCTAGGAGCCTGAAAGAAGATAGAAGAATCGCAGCTGTGGAGAGATTTAAGAATTGCAAGAAATTGGCAAAGACAGCAGTGGCAAAAGCAAAGACAGAGTTCTTTAGGAACTGGTGCAAATATCTGAATAGCATGGAAGGTCAAAGAAATATTTTTAGGATGGCAAAGGCATAGGAAGGGGGAAAGTCTTGCAAAGGAGATATGGTGCGTATCAAGGAAAACCAGTACAATGTTTTGAGCCAGAGCAAGTAAATAACAGACAGGTGGAGAGAATATTTCTCTCAGCTTATGAATACAGAGAATCCACGGGGGAGAGCTAGAAGAGGTATGGCGAGTTGAAAGTCCAGAATACCAGATAACCGAAGAGGAAGTGATAGGTACATTGAAAAGCATGAGAGGAGGCAAAGCGCCTGGTACATCAGGTGTTTCAAGTGAGATGCTGAAGGCCCCAGGGGACGAAGGTGTAACATGGCTGATGGAGGTACTGTGAGAGATATGGGACGAAGAAGTGATTCCGAGCAACTGGACCAGAAGCCTGTTGACACCTATCTGCAAGCAAAAGGGAAACCATTTGAACTGCAACAACTACAGAGGAATAAAGCTTCTGGAACATGCAATGAAGCTCTTTGATTAAGAAGGGTAGTTAAGATAGATACGATCCAGTTCAAATTTATGGAAAAGAGAGGCAAAGTTGACGCAGTCTTTGTTCTTTGCAGCTGCAAGAGAAGGATCGGGAGCGCACCTGAAAAAGGAGTATGACAGAGCTCCTAGGGAATTAGTTTAGTAGTGCTTCCGAAAAAGAGGAGTCAGCGAAACTCTCGTGAGAGAAGTCAGAAGCCTTTACACATGCTGCAAAATCATGGTAAGCACTGGTGCAGGGGAGATATCCCCTTTTGAAGTAAGGGCCGGATTGCACCAATCACTACCATGAACACAATCTCGGAGGACATACCAATAGGTTCTCCACAGGAACTCATTTTTGCCGATAACTCGGACATTACAGCCAGGAAAGGGAGCTGCAGGAGGCAATGGGACGGTGACAAAACGCTCTAGAGGAGAGGGGGCATAAAAAGGAATAATGCAAAGAAGACGAAAAAAATATTATCAAGTAGGCAAATTGTCGACGCCCCTAAGATAGTGGATATCCATGGAGAGGAGATAAAGGCAGTGGATATGTTCAAATATTTAGGTTCCATCATTGAAAAGGAAAGAGTCTATGACGAAGAAGTCAATGCAAGAGTTAGGAGTCCCTGGAGGAAATGAGCTGAGAGTAGTACAGTGTCTGCGACAAAAATTTGTCACTCCATCTCAAGAGCTACTCTTATAGAGCGGCCATCAAACCTGTTATGCTGTATGCAGCAAAAATGTGGCCATTGAAGAAAGCACACGAGAGAAAGCTGAAAGCTACAGAGGTTAGGATGGTGCGATGGATGACTGGAGTATTGTGTTGGAGCACAGAACAATTACAGATTTGTGAAGTCATGCAAAAGTAGTCAAAGTGGGCAGAAAGGCTAAAGAGGCTAGACTACGCTGGTACGAACATCTAATGAGGAGAGAGGAGGAAAGTATTGTGAAGCAAGTGTACCATCAGCAGGTAGTTGGAAAAAGAGGTAGAGGGCGACAGAAGTTGAGATGGAGAGACAGAGTGCAGAGGGATATGAAAACAGTTGGACCTGAAGAAGACGATGTAAGCAAGAAAGGAAGAAATACCGAGGAACTACCGTTGGAAGAAGACCAAAGAAAAAGAAGAAAGAAGAAAAACATTAAGGATCATGCCATGTATTTCATAGAATTAAATCTAGTGATAATTTAACTTTTTTGTCAAGCTGATTGATGCATTCGTCCAAATCACAGAGAGAGCGAGGCTAATAACTTCCTGTTTGTATACTAGCACCCGACCAAACCATTCCTTTTTTTCCCTTGTCACCTTAATTATTTACCACGTAATGCAGGCACGTGAATCCTCTACTACAATTTTAGAGTTCTAGTTGGATTTGCCAGTGAGTAATTTCTTGGCCGGATGCCCTCCTGACTCCAACCGATAGCTTTTTCTTTTCGTAAATTTCCAAAGTCGCCCGCTCGGGGAATCGAACCCGGATTTCTTGGTTACGGTGCAGTTTCACTAACCATTAAGGCACGCCTCCTCTAATTCGCTTTACTATCTTTATTGTGCAGAATAAGCCCTTTTTAGGTAATTATTGTTTAAGTAAACCATTACCCCATATATTACTTATCTGTAATTGCCAAAATGCTAGGAATGAAACCTTGTCTGTACAGGTATCCCATATTCTTTCCACCTAAGTATATATCATTGTAACATTTTTATCGGATCATAAATTGGAAACCACTCCATATTTCTACTTTTAAGCATTCATTTTTCAACTTTGCCCATTCCTATTTTCTTCTTTGCATTCCTGACACTTGAACTTGTCTTTAATTTACTCACATTTGCATCAAATTGTACGAAATTGGTCTGTCCGTAAAATAACATCAACTTAAAAGGTCGAAATAACGTACACATGAATATTTTTCATGGGTGGTATACTGTACCTTTATTTCGTAGCGATGTCCAGGCTCCAGGTCGTGAAATGTATAAAAACCCTGTTTCTAGAAAGAAAACCAGTGCAGCATTATTAACAAAGAGCTTCGCAATTGTGACAAAACTGATGCATATGAGAGTTAAAGCTATCCAATTAACACCAAAGAACCCAAATGTGATCAGAACACTTTGGGGCTCTTTTTTTCGCCCAAGAAATGGCAATTTTGTGAAAATGAGTCCAGAATCAAAAACATTCTAACTGGACTTCATTTTTTTCCTTTTTTAATCATTTTATAGCAATCTCAGACTACCTGTCATTTTGTATAAAAATAATGGTTTTCAAAAAACAAAATCAGGTTCAATACATCGGAAAAAATTTGTTCGATCATTGGATGTAATGTCTGTTAAGTGTATCTCATTTTAGTGATGAAGATTTTGGGTTAATTTCATCCATTCACAACAGCTGTCTCATCGATAAAGTTCAGAATTTTCAAGAGCTGTCTCATCCTTTAAGAGCTTACGTTGCAACTTAATGCATCTGTGGCTATTCAAGCATCGAATACCATGTAACATCGAATACCTTGTAACATTCAAACAAGACGGTTGCGCCAAGAAACCATAGATATTTCACGAATTAATTAATGTAACCTTTAGCTATTGCATAATGAGTCACTGGGCAAGCCAAAGGCATTAAAGAGAATAAGGGATTTACAGAGAAATTTTCTATTCTTACACAAAAACAAAAACCTAAACCAAAACCCACTTTTTTATTCAAAAGTCTCTGAAAGAAATTTTAAAAGCTATCCTAAGGCACATGAACGTAAAATAGTACTGACTTGACAGGCAAAGTATTTGTTTCTATGTTCTGACTAGGACACTTTTTATCGATCTGCTTCAATTTTGTTCCAATTATTTTTTAAAGAAATTTTTTAAAGAGTTTGGTGTTGTTAACTCTTTATAATATCCTGCTACATGAGTGGCTTACCATGTCCATACCAGTTTCCTTGTTTGCTCAATTAATACCAGCAGTTTTCTACATTTCAGCATTGACCAGTTTAGTTATGTCATATTTTTAGCGGGCTTTCCTGCTTCACTTTTTTCCCGCCATGAGTCGCCACTCTCGGATACCCTTTTTGTTCATGGGCTGTAGGTTTATTGGACAATGAATCCTTGCCATTTTCCTCTTTTTATTCTTGAGAGAATATCATTTACTTTCACCTGTTCTCTTGGATATTTTCTTGTTTTTCTGTCTTTTTATGCTATAGCAAGTGGAAGTATTTCCATTTTGAGTTACCATTCTGTTGTTTTTTTCTATATATATTTATTTAAAACCCATGTTTCAGAAACGTAAGTGATTCTTGATTTTATGGACTGGTTACAGATGTCATTGACTAAATCAGCTAAATTCTTGCACCAAAGAAAATACAACAATGAACCATAAATTTTTATTTGAGATTTTGACGACAAGCTTTTTGTGAGGACGAGGACCTATTGGAGGGGTAATCTAGAAGTGATTTTGCTTCAATCTAGTAGATTGATGAAGTGTATTTCAAGGGACATGTTCAAGGCCGATAGAGTCAGGTTATCAGCTAATTGAGTCACTGTAATTTGTTTATGGTAAGACTTTCATACTATTGAAAAAACGTAGCATGTAGAGGTTTCATGCTTTAAAACCTTATATTGTCATATCTGCAATAACTTTTCAATTTTCAGGTAAACGTTTAAAGAACAAATGATATTTGTTTCTTTTCAATTTTAATTTTTGAATTAAAAGAAGCAAATACTAAAGTTCAACACAAAAAGGAAGAAGGGGTTGGAGACGGTCTGGTCTGTATATTGGCAGGCGTTGCCGGTCAAAGACAAACTCTACCGGACAACCATTTAGTATAAAGCAAAATCGAAACAAATGTTGAAAACAACGGGACATCCATTCACCAGAAATTATAGTTCCAGTGTATTTCTTTGACTTGACCCAATAGAGATGGTCAGAGAACATTGTATTAAGCTTTGAATTCCCAATCAGTAAATCCCTAATAGTTAATATTTACTAAATGTATCCCCAAAATATCTTAATGACATCATGTATTTGTGGGTGTTTTTCTCTAAGAACATTAAAAAATAAAAATACTCTGTATAAATGTTGTCTATAAAAAGAGAGATAAACAAATGTACCCTATATATCTGTTTCCATCAAAATACTAATTACTACATTGTTCTTTCTCACCTTTGAAAGTATAACACTTTTCCAATTTTTTTCTCCTTCTCTTTTTAGCCTCAGAACGTAGTTGTCAAAGGTACTATGTGGAGGTTTATTCCAGGAAGTATTTGCCTTGCCCTCTTCACAGAATGACACTACTGTTATTTTTGTTGGAGGAACTAAAAACAAAAATCGGATGAAAAAAGGGAAAGTATACACATAGAAAATTATCACTGCAATACGAAAATGATTAGCACACATACTGTTTTCTGTATTTTAAATGCTCAAAATGCACCTGTTGGATTTTCCAAGTATATCTATAAATAGAAAGGCTACCGTATCATTTATCTTTGTTTCTCCGTAAATTTCTCTCGTACATTCACAAAAACTGTGTTTGCAATTTGTTATTTAATCAGTTTAAGTGATAATTACAGGTAAGAAGAAGAACAAATCGAACTGAATTTTGAAAATCAATTTTCTAGAAAATCAAAAGAATAACAATGTCGTTCTGTGTGTTTAAAAAAATCAGGCTTGTTATTCTACAATGAAAGTATTATATGTATATACAAACGCCTTTTATATATCCATATATACATATATGTATATTTACATATATGCATATATATAGTGGAGTCTATATAAAGGGGTACAACAAATCACATTACAAGAAACATAATTTTTTCCCTGGCTGCTCTCTTCTTTGGCTGCATTCCATTTAAAGAAAGCCGTGTGAAACAAACTTGGAAAAAACTCACTTGAAATTCGTCATATCAGAGTTCCACTGAGTCTATTGATACATGTACCTACATACACACACATTTCTGTTAAGGTATTATATGTAGAGTTGACGTTTTCACCTTCTTAACCTGTTAAAGAAACTGAAGGAACCAAAGACTCTTTGCGAAATGTTTTTTCATGATTTGAACTTTGCTGTACTTTACCAGCTAACTCTTCTATCGTCTGTCTTGTGCAATTCAAAAGGCCAACTTATTTTCGATCATTACGGGTATATTAAGGACAATGTTGCACACTAACGATGAGCAACTCAATGAGTGAAACGATCATTTTGTGTTTCCATAACTTGGTTGGTCTCAGCTAAAGTCTAAGTATGTGAAGAAGTTGATTATTAAAAAGATTAAAAGTTTATTTACTAGAGGATTGTACACGTTATGTGTCGAGCAGGCATTGTACAAAATTATTTGTTCTTGCTTTAAAAAGACCATAATTAAAATAATTAACACTGTGTACAATAAAGTGGTAAACGAAATACCCTCTCTGTCTCTCTCTCTCGTTTTCTTTCTTTTTACAATATCTATGTGGATAGATAGATAGATAGATAGATAGATAGATAAATAGATAGATAGATAGATAGATAGATAGATAGATAGATAGATAGATAGATAGATAGATAGATAGATAGATAGATAAGTGGTCCGAATGACATTCTCCTGGATTTAAGCATGTATTTCACATTAAAAGTAATAAATCCATATTTTTTAGTGTTGTGAGATTTTCTGACTATAATTTTCTCAAAAGGTTAAATATCGTGTTTTATATTAATATCTTTATTAGGGACATGTGTATGTATGCCATATAATTCATACCATATATGTTATATTTCATATTTATTACATATAACCATATTCACACCGATCGGAAGAGTACTCACCCAGACAGGAAAAAGTAAGAATATTACTTGGTGAGCTTGTTTTCCCTAATCCCTTCCACAAANCTGGATTTAAGCATGTATTTCACATTAAAAGTAATAAATCCATATTTTTTAGTGTTGTGAGATTTTCTGACTATAATTTTCTCAAAAGGTTAAATATCGTGTTTTATATTAATATCTTTATTAGGGACATGTGTATGTATGCCATATAATTCATACCATATATGTTATATTTCATATTTATTACATATAACCATATTCACACCGATCGGAAGAGTACTCACCCAGACAGGAAAAAGTAAGAATATTACTTGGTGAGCTTGTTTTCCCTAATCCCTTCCACAAATACATCTGTTTGATAAAAAAATCAAGTTTGTCAATTCCATTTTTGCAACTCATGTTCTTTTGTCAGGAAATTTCTACATATTTATAGGAAATGACAGACAAAAGGCTTATTCATACAAATCATTTTGTTGTATTTTTTCATCAATGTCCAGCAGTTTTTGAAGTGTTAATTTTTGTTTTGTGGGACTTTAATATATATTAATGTTTTTCTCTAAACTTCAAACAGAAAACTAAGGTCCTCAAGAGTAATAGAATCGTAAGCTAGCTTTAATCGATTCCTGCCATTCAATTTTACTACTGTATCCCTAAGTCTACGCAAACAAACATTTTGAGGTATTTCACCTAAAATAAAATAAGGGTTTCCCACACAAATTTGATAAACACCGTTTTTCGAAGAATACCACTCTACAGTTTCGTCAATTTTTTATTCAAAATCTACACTGCTCTCGATTCAAACGGCCTAGGGGACAAATACTGTAAATAAAATAGTAATTAATTCAGAAAACAATATTATATAATGCTCGGTAATAGAAATTAAGAAATATAAATACATTTTTTAACTAATGAAACTTTTAGAAAAATTACATCTTACTCGATATTTATATTCTTCCTCCTTTCGTAACCCACTGAAGCGGTAAGTTGTAATATTCTGTAAAAAATCCAGTGATCAGAATGAAAATGCATTAGACTAATGTTCAATACTGATAGCCTCCCCCACAAAATTCTGATGTACGTTTAGGTCATGCTTATTATTTTAGGATATGAGCGAAAATTAAAAAATATATTAAGAACCTATGAATAATTGTGAAACAACCACCCATTTTGTGGGGGGGGCTCCCCAGTTTGGAACAACCCTTTCCTAATGCTTTGTTTTCCAAGTAGCTACCAATCTACGTGTAAGAAGTTATGGAAGTAATGCTCCGGAGTTTGTATAACAAACCCCAACTAAAATAAAAGGAAAAAATATTACCTGTATTACCTTTATCAGTACTTCCTTTTGAAAAGAAAGCTTTAGAAAATAACATTTCTGAGTTATATGTTCAGAAATTAGGAAGAGGTCACTGATATACCTCAGTACAGGAAAACATATCACGTATATAGTTCTGTCGCACAACAAAAGAGAAAAAAAGAAAGTAGGCGTAATATACTCATAACAAAATTTTTCTTGTAAATATTTTGCATTGGAAACTCAAATTTAACCTTTTCCTGTTTTATCATATCTTTCACATGTAGTTGAGGTTTAATTTTGTACAATTTCCTCAAAATGTAAAATGATGTAGACTTCATAAATTTGTAGCTTAATTTGAGTGTTTTGAATTTCCTAGGCTGGTATTTCCATGTAATAAGTTTTCTTCATCAGATAAGATTTAAAACTTACTGTCAAAATAAATTTTCATAATGAAAGATACCTTTTGCAAAGTGATTTGTTTCCAATGGGAACTATTAATTTTTCTCCACTCCAATAAATACTTTTTGAAATAATTGTTTGTCTTCGTATCCCAAGAAACTTCAAAAGTGCCAGTATCACAATCCTTGGATTGTTCTTTCAACAAAATTTTAACTGCAAGTGAAAACGATATATTAAATCACAATAAATTAGGATTGGAGTTAAAGTTATTTTAATTCAAGTTTAAAAGAGGATTCTGCCTATGTCATTAAGATACAAATTATAATATTATAATTCATTATTAACAATGTGCATAGTAAGTGGACAGATGCACACATATGCCATATATATGCATATATATATATATATATATATATATATTTATATGTATATATATAAATGTATATGTATCTTTATATATATATATAAATATTTATTTATTTATGGTGTCATAAACTCTAATTTAATTTGTGAACTTTTTATGGGCTCCTTACCTGAGAGAGATGCTTATTCTATTTTCATTATTTTAGTTATAAAGACATTGGACTCTTGAATGGTATTATTGGTATTTTCCACGACACAAAAAAGTGCAACGTACCGGTAGTTTCGTAAAAATAAATTTCATGTCCAACAGTTACATCATCGTATTTAAGCGCCATTGCGTACTTATCCTCGACAAGCGCACCAGGTCGTGTTTTGTGCAGACGGTTAGCTCACTACCAACGTTTACTTCCCATTCACTCTGGTATACATGATGGCCTCTAACACAGCACTCAGTGGAAGATTCCTTTTCTATCATGATTGGTGTTTCATTTGTATTTAGTAAAAGTTCCTTGAAAAAAATTTTCGACAAGCTTTCCATGTTTTTAAAGGCAAAACCAAGTCACAAAGGTCTCAAAACGTTTTCCTTTAATTTTTCAATGTCGTGTTTTTTTTACCTTTATGATTGTCGAAGGTTTTTTATTTTCGAATGTTAGGACTTTAGAATGTTTTATGAATGGCATGATTTGTGTTATGAGGACGATAAGCCTTATTTGAACGAAACAACTGTGAAAATGGCCACACAAACCAAGATGCAAAACTTTTTTAAGAAGCGAACGGTTTCAACAGTACCACTCAAACAAGCAAAAATCTCTAGACTTCTAAAGCCTGTGGATGAAAGTGAAAAATATGATGTTATTTATGTCGGAGGTAACAAAAAGAATCTCGTACAATTCTTTATACCTTTTTTACTTTTCCTCGCTTTACGTATAGACTTTTATGACGACCTTGTTCACTATTTTTTGTCTTTAGGGACGTCAACACTTCCACCTCCTCCAAAGAAACGTGCGATAGGTAGACCGATAGAGCTTTACACATCAGAACAGTTTGAACAAATCATGATAAAAAATCACGACTTTTATGATATGGTGGATTTCTCAAAGCATTATGAACAATTATTACAAATTCACTTCATGTCACCTACTACACTGGTTCCAGACCCACCTTCCAAAACACGGAAACGTTTTACCCAAAAGAAGAAAGTAGAAATTCGTTTGCATTACTCTGTTAGTGGAAGCTTTGCCGAAACTGCACGAGCTTTCGAAATCAATGAATTAACAGTCCATGGAATGGTCAGCAATATCCACCCATTACCTTAAAATATCAAATTATCCAGTAAATGTAATCTTCCAGGAGCTGGTAGACCGCTATCCTATCCTTCT
>RDPX01000251.1:72389-109683 GCA_003991215.1 Morbakka virulenta
ACTATTTTTGACAAGAACTTTGGTACATGTCCAACAGTTACATCATCGTATTTAAGCTCCATTGCGTACTTATCCTCGACAAGCGCACCAGGTCGTGTTTTTTGCAGACGGTTAGCTCACTACCAACGTTTACTTCCCATTCACTCTGGTATACATGGTGGCCTCTAACACAGCACTCAGTGGAAGATTCCTTTTCTATCATGATTGGTGTTTCATTTGTATTTAGTAAAAGTTCCTTGAAAAAAATATTCGACAAGCTTTCCATGTTTTTAAAGGCAAAACCAAGTCACA
Organism: Morbakka virulenta; assembly: GCA_003991215.1. Taxonomy (NCBI): domain Eukaryota; kingdom Metazoa; phylum Cnidaria; class Cubozoa; order Carybdeida; family Carukiidae; genus Morbakka; species Morbakka virulenta. The sequence continues at coordinate 72,681 of RDPX01000251.1, forward strand.
AAGGTCTCAAAACGTTTTCCTTTAATTTTTCAATGTCGTGTTTTTTTTACCTTTATGATTGTCGAAGGTTTTTTATTTTCGAATGTTAGGACTTTAGAATGTTTTATGAATGGCATGATTTGTGTTATGAGGACGATAAGCCTTATTTGAACGAAACAACTGTGAAAATGGCCACACAAACCAAGATGCAAAACTTTTTTAAGAAGCGAACGGTTTCAACAGTACCACTCAAACAAGCAAAAATCTCTAGCTTTCTAAAGCCTGTGGATGAAAGTGAAAAATATGATGTTATTTATGTCGGAGGTAACAAAAAGAATCTCGTACAATTCTTTATACCTTTTTTACTTTTCCTCGCTTTACGTATAGACTTTTATGACGACCTTGTTCACTATTTTTTGTCTTTAGGGACGTCAACACTTCCACCTCCTCCAAAGAAACGTGCGATAGGTAGACCGATAGAGCTTTACACATCAGAACAGTTTGAACAAATCATGATAAAAAATCACGACTTTTATGATATGGTGGATTTCTCAAAGCATTATGAACAATTATTACAAATTCACTTCATGTCACCTACTACACTGGTTCCAGACCCACCTTCCAAAACACGGAAACGTTTTACCCAAAAGAAGAAAGTAGAAATTCGTTTGCATTACTCTGTTAGTGGAAGCTTAGCCGAAACTGCACGAGCTTTCGAAATCAATGAATTAACAGTCCATGGAATGGTCAGCAATATCCACCCATTACCTGAAAATATCAAATTATCCAGTAAATGTAATCTTCCAGGAGCTGGTAGACCGCTATCCTATCCTTCTGAATTAGAAGATGAACTGCTAAAGTGGATTTTAGTTTTAAGAGATTTGCATTTTCCAGTTTCAGTAACGAACTTTCGAGAAAAAGCAAAGCATGTGATTCAACCTCACAACCCGTCATTCGTTGCCAGCAAAGGATGGGCTCAAAAGTTTTTTTCTCGACACAAAATGTCGCTTGGTGCTCGTACTTCCATCAGCCAGAAACTCCTTAAGCAGTTTGAAAACGTTCTTAGCAAAATTTACGAGGATACTGCGCGTTTCATGCGTATTGGAAAGTACCCTTTGTTCCTGGTTGGTAACATGGATGAGACACCGGCGTTCTTTGACATGGCTCTGACAAAGTGCATTACACAAAAAGGCGAGAAAGAGTGTGTAGTTCGCTCTTCAGGAAGAGAGAAGAAATATCTGACGATCGTTCTGTCAGCTACATGAGACGGGGAAATGCTTCCACCAATGGTAATTTGTAAAGGGAAGACTGATAAAGCTATTCTCGATTAAAAAATTCCTTCTGGTTTTGTTATTAAGACGCAAAGCAACGCATGGACGGATGATGAATTGATGAAGGTCTGGTTGGCAGAAATTTGGTTAAAACATGTGCGCACTGAGTGTAAAAAGCTTGGTTTTCAAATTCCTTGTTATCATTTTATGCTTTCTCCGCTTATTTGACTGTTGGAGTCAAAGCTCAATTATTGGAAAGTAATTCTGATATTCTGCAGGTACCAGCCGGGTGTACTTCAAAGTGCCAGTTGATGGATGTATGCGTAAACAAGCCTTTTAAAGCCGTTTTGAGAAAATGTCAAGCCCAGTACGTTTTAAGTATGATGAAAATGATGGAAATAGCAGTAACAACAAAATTCGGGTGCCAACTCGCCAGCAGATGGTTGACTGGGTCAAAGAAGGATATGACTATCTTGCCCATGACAAGGAAATGGTGAAAAAATCCTTTGAAGTATGTGAAATAACTTCTTCGAACCCTCAAAGGGTTCGTAACGGAGAATTTTTCCAAAAATATATGGAAAAGTCCCATGAAAGCCTTAATGCTGAGGATGACGAAGAAGATGATGATTCTTTTTCGTAGATGAATACTTAAATTTACATCGAAATATATATGTCGCAGATAGAAACCAGTGTCGATTCTCTTAGAATTTTCAGAATGTCGTTAAATTAGAGGCAAATAAAATGCTTGAAATTTGTGATTCGCGTTAATAATTAGAGGGGATTAATTACAAACATTTGGCCATTTTTGCCAATACGCGTTAATTAGAATAATTACGGTAGACAAGGGTTCTTTGTGAAAGAAGTATCTTTCTGGCCTTATGAACATTTATCTAATCGAAATCGTCGGGGAAAAAATTCCAGTTTTTTAACAGATTGAAAAAATATTCAAGTTTTTCAATAGATTGAAAAAAATATGGTCGATATATAAACCAGTTATCACTGCAGTTATAAGAAAGCCCGATTTTTAAGTAATTCTAGTTCTTTGGAGAGGGTGCTATTAAAAAAGAGAGCCTAATTCGAATATATATGGAATGCAGTTATATGTTGACATGTGTAAATATTTATGTAAAATAGAAATGTATGAGTAGTTTCATGCAACATATCAAAGAAAACATATCAAAGACGAAGACAGAAGAATATACAATCACATGCTCTCTCACACACACAAAAGACAAAGTGCACAAAATTGGCTAACAAAAATAGATCATGTAAGCCAGTTATTACTGTGGCTCCAATAAATTGCGATATCAAATCAATTCCTCCTGGTAGAGTTTGAATCAATAATAACAATAATGCCAACATTAAAAGATATCTAATTGATTAATATCATTTATCTGTCTTTGAAAACTCAGAGCTGTTGGTCGAGTATTTATCCCTAGGACAGATTCTTTAAAAACCTGGTCCTCCTTACTTTAAAGATAACCGATTTTACAGAGTAGTAAAATCACCTTTATCAATTTTAGATCCATTACGTATGAATTCTTGCCTACAGTAAGATCTGAAAGAAACTATAAAGATTATTCAGTGTAATTGACTCCTATCAGAGCCAATTACACTGGTTATTAGTGACATACCTTCCTACTAATAAATTTTGTCTAACTAATAAACCTGATATTAACAGGAGGGTAATATCCTGCTGATCTGCTCTCTCGTTAACTAACTATCTAAAGCTTTAAAGCTCAGAGTGATCATGCTGTTAATCTTCAAATATATGTGGTAAGAATTTTCTTTAGTTGTTACTGATTTCATTCATTACCAAAGATCATAAAAACAGATACAAAAAGTTTGAAAACATTTACAGTGATCCCAAAAATGGTTAAACATGCAGCCTTCTAATCTGATGTTGGACCTGCTACAAAAATCTGATAACACTGGTCGAGATCAGATCACTTACTATTGCATCTTACACAGCAGAGATTTTCGTCATTATTTTCCTGTCCAACTCCAATTTTCCATGTGGCCATTGCTATACCATCAGATGGCAGTAGACAAATGGTATGATGGATGTGATGGGTTATCTTCAGCAGTTTGGGAAGTCTTACTGCTTATTGCTTTTATTTGGACCCTTTCTTAGCTGTGGTCCCATCTTCAAGGAAGCACTGGCTTAATTCCTTCATGGGTAATAACTTTTGTGTACTAAAAAATGATCAGGGTGATTTAAATCTGTCTGTACAACTTTTCTGTTCATTTTAAGGTATTCTGCAGTGGAATTCAAAATCCTTTCATTTTCTGATTCATTATTTAATAATTATTAGCATACAGGACGAGCATCATCATCATCACTATCTAATGGCAAGCTACCATAGCCCCTCAGAGTCCTCTGTTTTTGGTAGGTACTTCTGTCATGCTGTTAGGATCAGTCCATAATACGTAAATAAAGGCTAATTACTCATTAATTACCCGTTGTACATAGCTGTAATGATGAAATCATGGACACGTGGACTTGGGTCTTAATTATACAAACTTATGCTATATTAGCTTTGAAACTTAACCTCTTTCGGGTAATTTAAGCCTTAATGAACTTTCACTTAGTGGTATTGAGGAAAACATTATTTTGTTTAATCTGCTGCTTGTGTTAGGCCCGCTGGGAAGTAAACCAAATTAGGAGGAGAATAAAGCACAAATACCCAACACATTGATCCTTATGACGATAGAGTATAGGCAGGCCATACAGGTTTGAATGTCTTTTAACGCTATTTTCTTGCTGAGCCTTTTTTCAAATCACCAATGTTCTTACATTTGTTACTCTTATGGAGACATTCTGATAATGACGTGTAAATTTCAAAGTGAATAGAAAGGGGTGAAAAATATAGAAACTAATGTTTAGCTTTGGAAAGTTTTTATCAGGTAAATTTCCAAGACACATTTGCCACTGGACCCTTTTCTGTAAACATAACAAAACACAATTTATACGTAACAAGAAGTTCTGTATGACTAAGCGTTTCCAAATATAATCGTATTATACTGAACTTTAGAAGTTATCAAATATTTTGAGTAATCAAAAACCAAAAAAATACACTTTTGTGCTTACTTACAGCATTTAAGAGACTGAGGAAATCCATATTGCTTCTCTAATGAACACAAATCTGAAAAAGTAAAACTCTTGTAATTAACAATTAATGTCTACAACAGGTGTTTTCAAATAACAATACTAAAAAGAGAATGAAAAACATCAGAGAGAGAGAGAGAGAGAGAGAGAGACCAGTTACCTTGTCGAACTATTTTCACAGATATTAGACAATCTTACTGGAAGATGTTAACATTCATCACATGAAATGAAAAATATAGGCTTCACTTATGACACAAAACAATATAAGGGTGAAGTAAATAAGCACTCTTTTCGTCTTAGATTTAGGAAACGAGTGTTTTCTTAAGTCACATTTAACTCCAAGCATGAATCTGTTACGATTAATTTGAAAATTAATTAGAAAATGGTACCTAAACAAAATAATATTTGACGATGATGAACTCGATGACAGAAAACTATTAAACATTATATATAAAATAGCAGTTTTCGGCGCCAAGTTATCAGACACTCCCCTTAAAATGACGAGAAAATTTTAAAATTTTCTAATTTAGGTTGAAAAAGAAGCAAAGAAGCTAGAAGTATCCACGAATTAAAAATCTTATCCAATTTGTTTTTTCACGACGACTGATGACAGCGTTGCATTTTATGAGCACAAATGCCATAGTGCATATGTACCAATAAGCCCCTAATAACTAGTTCAGATAGTAGAAGAGAAATACTGAGAGACAATCTGTACAGAAGGGGAAATTACGGAGGCACAAAATAGGGCAGGAAGAGAAAGGTTGAAAATTGCAAAGCCTTCGAAACAATAATTAACAACATTGGGCTCGTTGTGTGATAAAGATTACTCCAAGCCTTGCATTTTGAACTTACAATTTCAGCTCATCTGTCAAAAACACACCAACTTTAATGCTATAGTAGCATTGGATTTCGAATGTGTTTTCTAAACTAAAGGTTGCCACTGCAAAGAAACCACATTTCTTAGATTTTATTCAATGTTAAATGCTTAGAGCAAGGTAAAAGAAAATTTGAAGATTTGACATCAACTTTTGTTACTACTGCTAACATTTTTTGTTTAATAATGACATGCATATTCTAAAGACGACATATATTATTAAGAAGCTGACAATGATGATAACAACTGTCCTTACCTTTGATGATATGAGACAATTGAAGATAAAGTAGAAATGAGAGTATATTCTTTCTTTCTTTTTTAATCATTTATTTTTGTCATTGTGTCAAGATTTCTTTGAGCAAATGTTTCCAAATTTTCAAAAATAATGTTTTTATGAGTATGTATGTATTTTAGAAATTATTTAAAAATTTAACTTCAATTTGAATTTGGTAGTTAACCTTACTATCTCATCCCTGAAAACACAAGATTTACGCTATCAGATTTGTCAAAAATACATACCAGGCATAGTTACTTTTAACGACGCATTTTTTGTGATACCGAAACTGTAACGAGGCAAGCTCAATACCAGTACTTCATAACTTCTGCCAGGTTTAAAGCCCTTTCCAACATAGCCGTTTACCTAGAAACAAAAATAAGTCATAAACTAAAAAGCAGAAATATATAGAAAAAAGGGGAACAACTTCATATAAGTCAATATTATTTTAAGTAAGATTTGTACTATCTATAAACGTAGGGAAAAGGAGGTTGCTGAGAAATCCATATAGGGTAATTCTACCTTATATGGCTTGCCATCTCAAAACACTGTGGTGCTAACAGTCATAAGCTTATTTCCTGCAACGTTTAAAAGAATAGGTTATCAATGATTTTATTGCCATTAAACTATTATTCGAGTCATCCTTTTTCTCTATTTACACGTACCTTTATTGCGGACATGTCCCCGCGGAAAATAATCTGACCAATCGCTTGATGTGACATATACTCTTACAATCTCTGTATACTCACAATGTCTGCATATTCAGGTCGTTGCCTACAGGAATTTTATTTTTCTTAAAAGCTGTATAATATTTTGATATTCTTATTCCTAGATAAAACAAAATAAGCTTTATTAGTAAAGATTAATCAAATGTTCCCTTTTAGTATCTCATTTGCGTGGTATTTTTAAGAATAAGAACATTACTTTTACACAAAGGCACCAAATGAATATAACTGTTCAGGAAATGCAGGAAAAAAAATTAGTCAATAGATGAGTTAACCTTAGAATTAATATTTTCTAATAATAGGATGGAGAGAAGAACCCAGAAGCAAAAGAATTCACAATCTAGTTGTATGAGAAAAAAATTTATTCACAGAATTATTAGTAGGGGCAACAACTAAGTAGCTTCCAGCGAGGAAAGCTCAATAGAGCACTCCCCATGCTAATACCGATACCACTGAATAGCCGTATTTCTTTGGCGAAACAAAGGGTACCAGCAAGATTCAAACCAGTTAATTTACAAACGCGTCTTGGAACTTGATCAAGGACATCAAGTGAAATTAAGGACCGCCTGTCCAGCTGTGGCAACAGTACTCTATGCAAGACCAGATGGCGGATTTTACAGAGAAAAAAATGGAATCAGATATAAGGTACTCCCTGACGTGATACAAAGAATAAAGCTTTCTACAAGCAGACTTACCAATAGATGTATCACAAATAATATTGAGAGGAAATGACAAACCAAGCAGTCTTATAAATAAGCATTCCTTATGATGAGAAGAAATTTCATCACGGTTAACATCAGAATTATAGGTCATGGATGTTCGCAAGAGATAAGTATTTAGCTTTCCATTGACGAACACCACCTACGCTTTTAACGCATTGAAATAAATCAACCACTTCATTCCCCATACTCCAACACCCTGGAGGTCAAACTTTAAACTTTTTGCAACTTTGACTTGTTCCTGCTGACTTGCTTTTTGAGCAAAGACGGGGTACAAGTTGTACCATTAGGATAAATATTAATAGACTAAAAGGCAAGTTATCAGAAAAATCCTTAATGTAAAGAAGGAAAAAAACTGGACTAAGAACAGAACTAAAGGAATACCAACGCCAATAGTATACTGGTTAGACGCACTTCCATCCAGTGTGATAAACATTTATTGATCAGAAAGCAAGAAATGAGTAATTCCAAAGACCCCTTCAGGAATTCCATTATCAGAAAATTTATCAAAGACTCCAGCAGGGTATACCTAATAAAACGCATTGTAAAATATCCAGAGCTACAAAATGATCTTCCCGAAAATTTACCTATGAGAATAGAGGTACGTTCCATGATAGCTGGCAAAAGTTACAAAGTACAACAAGATCCTATAATTCCTTACCTAACATAAGCAAAAGGACCTCGGTTCTACAAGAATTTGATCAATGCCTTGTTGAAAGGTCGTTCAAAGGTCTTATTAATGACAGAGAAAAGAATTTCAGGTCCATATTTGCCAGATTTAGATGGATAAACTAAATTCTTAACGTAACTTTCAAGAAAGATGAAAAATAAGCCTCCAAAAGGCAAAGATTGAAAGGTTTGGACAGCAATGAAATCGGCTCAGAAACTTTTTTTTGAAAGACCACCGAGTCTAGACCAGGAGTTTATTTAGAGTTTATTTAGAGTTTATTTGGAGTTTATTTAGAATAATGAAGCCTACAATTCATCTTAGCAACAAATCTTGCAGTTGGGATGACAAGAGTCTAAAAGTGATTACTTTGTAAAAGAAAATCCATCAAAAATATACCTTTGTCATTTACAGAAGAATTGGCTGAAAACAGTCTGACAGGAAGATTAGTCATATTTTCAGAAGAGAGAGAAACCCATACACACTATCAAAATTTGGGGGAATCATTGAATCAAACTTTATAGACTATACATTTCATCAGATATCTTTTTCTATATATGTGATAAAATCGCACTTTTTAAAGCATGTTTTTTCTTTTCAATCCAAACATGATAAAAGCTGAATTAAACGAAGAAAATACTCATTAAAGTAACCACTAAATCAATAGAATTCTGCACGTACCTTTTTTAATATATGTTGGCAAGAGTCAGTGTGCACATGACCAGGNCAGAAAAGTCCTTAACGAAAAGAATGAAAAAAACTGGACTAAGAACAGAACTAAAGGAATACCAACGCCAATAGTATACTGGTTAGACGCACTTCCATCCAGTGTGATAAACATTTATTGATCAGAAAGCAAGAAATGAGTAATTCCAAAGACCCCTTCAGGAATTCCATTATCAGAAAATTTATCAAAGACTCCAGCAGGGTATACCTAATAAAACGCATTGTAAAATATCCAGAGCTACAAAATGATCTTCCCGAAAATTTACCTATGAGAATAGAGGTACGTTCCATGATAGCTGGCAAAAGTTACAAAGTACAACAAGATCCTATAATTCCTTACCTAACATAAGCAAAAGGACCTCGGTTCTACAAGAATTTGATCAATGCCTTGTTGAAAGGTCGTTCAAAGGTCTTATTAATGACAGAGAAAAGAATTTCAGGTCCATATTTGCCAGATTTAGATGGATAAACTAAATTCTTAACGTAACTTTCAAGAAAGATGAAAAATAAGCCTCCAAAAGGCAAAGATTGAAAGGTTTGGACAGCAATGAAATCGGCTCAGAAACTTTTTTTTGAAAGACCACCGAGTCTAGACCAGGAGTTTATTTAGAGTTTATTTAGAGTTTATTTGGAGTTTATTTAGAATAATGAAGCCTACAATTCATCTTAGCAACAAATCTTGCAGTTGGGATGACAAGAGTCTAAAAGTGATTACTTTGTAAAAGAAAATCCATCAAAAATATACCTTTGTCATTTACAGAAGAATTGGCTGAAAACAGTCTGACAGGAAGATTAGTCATATTTTCAGAAGAGAGAGAAACCCATACACACTATCAAAATTTGGGGGAATCATTGAATCAAACTTTATAGACTATACATTTCATCAGATATCTTTTTCTATATATGTGATAAAATCGCACTTTTTAAAGCATGTTTTTTCTTTTCAATCCAAACATGATAAAAGCTGAATTAAACGAAGAAAATACTCATTAAAGTAACCACTAAATCAATAGAATTCTGCACGTACCTTTTTTAATATATGTTGGCAAGAGTCAGTGTGCACATGACCAGGATTCAGTTCATTAATATGTATTTCATAGCCCCAATGATATCGGGTTCCTCAAAGAAAATAACAGAAACAGATAACCAAATATTCTTTTTGCTGTTTTTCTTCTAAAATATTTCAAATAAAAGCTCAATCTTGCCAATTACATTAAATCACACACAAAAACAAACTTGGCAAACTTGTTAACAGAAAATTTCAAATGGTTTATCTTCTTTACCTAAAATTTTAATGCCTTTTTTCCTTCCACTGATCAGCCAAAAGTAGGTAGGACTAGAAGAATGGTATTAAGTTGACATAATATGAAAGCCCTTACACATAAAAGTTGTACAGCATTAATATTGCTGTACAAAAAAGTTCTTTGCTGACAGCAGCATTATTTAGTCTATTTTTACTGTTTTCTATTATATTAGATTCTTATTGCCTGTTATTGTATTTAATGGTCTCATTTTTATCATACCTGGAAACCAATTAATTTATCAACACTGGGATATTTCCTGTCAGTTATAATTAATGCCTAACGCAAGAGAGATTTTCTCTTTTTGTTTGGTTCTTTGGGTTAGGGTCTTCGAGGCCTTTTTGTTTAAGTTCCTTTCCCCAATACCAGATGTTGTTATTGAAAAGAGATCTTTGAAGTGACACTAACGAGTTTCTTGCAGAATTTTCTTAAACTTTATTGCGTTTTTGCTATTACATTGAAAGCAACATTTAAGCTGCAGCATTCAAAGAAACTAATTAACTTATTAAAACTGGAAGTTGCACATAACTATTCAACTCCACTTTAAATATATTTCTGTTACATAATAAAAATTATATATGCCTGTTATATTTCCATTATCCAAAATAGGTATTTTTAAAATTAAGGCTAACTTAATATAATATTTAAAAGAGATAATCTTTTACCAATGGAATAATATTTTTCAAATAGCACTGAGAGCATTCAGGAGTAAAGAAATCCCCCAACAAACATCTGTTATCTAAAACTATTCATCTCACATAAAGCTTATAACGAAAGGCTCAAAGGCAAGGAAGCTTGTTTGTAGAAATTAAATTTACCTTTCGTTAGACGTGGTATCAGTCGTGAAATAAAGTAACAAATTTCCTTTCACAATTCTTTGTCAGTACTTCTTTTCTTCATCTTAACTCTAATCTTTACTTCATCAATACTACAAAATTTTCCCCTGTTTATACGTAAAATATTCTCGAGTCTTCAAACAGAGAAATAAAATAAAATAACAATAGAAACAAGAAATTGCTGAAATCTTAAATAATATATGCTTCGTCATGAGGATTATATACATTGTTTATGATGATGTTCTTTTCGTGCAATCTTTCGCCTTCTAATACATTCGAGGATCTTCTCGACAAAGCTACCTAGCTACCTGTAATTTACCACAAACATGTTATTGAAAATTATTTTATGTTGGAAAGCTGTAAGTATTACTTTATTTCTTTATGCCTTACACTTGTTAACTTTCAATTTAAGTTTAATAAGATGTGATAGTGAGAGATTGGTGCGACTTTCAGGCAGAAAAAAATTTTATAAAACGGTGTCAACATTGTTACCTAAAATTTCCATTAAGTTAGGAAACTGCTTATTAATCTTTGAAAAGCTTTAATTCTAAATATATGTGTTAATTTAGTACTGGTTTAACTAAACATAAACGTAGGTTTATCGTAACATGGGAGTAAATAAAAATATTTCATTTAAATGGTTAATATATATATATATATATATATATATATATATAAGATATAATAAGTTGGAAAGAATCAAAAAACTACACTATCCATTTCGACAAACCTGTTTCGTTATTTTACTCACTCGTAAGGAAATGTACAAATAAAAATATTCCAGTAGCGCTTTATATATCTTATTTACAACTGGTGTTGGCACGCTTAAGTGTTCATTAACAAAAGTTTTTTTCTATGGCCGCAAGAAGATACAAGTTCGTTTCTTTTGTTCAAAGTGGCTAATTGTGGGCGGTAGATTATTAGGAATTTTTCTTTGATGCAGAGGTTGCATCTTATATATATGTCTGTGTGTGCCTGTCTCTGTGTGTGTTTATTCAACCTGCAGAGACTTGTTTTGCTGTCCAATCGTTCATTTGTACAGTTGGAAAGTCTGAAAGTGTGCACTCCACACAAAGGCTACATCCATTTATAAAAAGACAGTAATGTGACGCAGTGCTGTGCATATACATGCTGTGTACAATCGCTTGGAAGCCGTGGTTTAACGCTTAACGTAGTTTCACAGTAACCAAGAGGTTCCGGGCTCGATTCCGCGAGCAGAAGAGAAGAATTTAGAACTTTACAAAAGAAAAAGAAAAGGCATCCTACCAAATACTTGTATAGAGGTGTTTTTTACCACATGACCAGTATTACAATTTGTTGTATTTTCTTGCATAAACATATCATACACTGTCCTATTTCTCCATTGGGATAACAAAAGAGCAAGAGTACCAAATTAAAAGAAAAACCCTGTTGACGTTGTGTTTTGTTTTCAAGAATTTCTTTCTGAAAGAGGACACAGCTTATAACAATTAAATGCGAGAAATTGAAATTAACACAGTAAACTGTGTGTATGTAGTCTGTCCACACAAGAATATTAAATTTCGTATATTTCTTTCAATACTTACCATAGAGAGGAGCTTCCCAGGAGAATAAGACGTCAATTGTCCCTTCTGCATTATGGAAGGAACTTAGTTTATACTTCAAATTTTCTGGTTGACTTGCTTTACAACATTCTCGATCCAGCGGATGAATATGATGGTGACAAGGAATATCTTCATTGATAAGATAAAAACAACCATTAAAATTTTTGTGGGTGAGATAATTTATACCGAATTGCTTTCTTTCAAGCACTGTAGATTTGAAACCTCTTAGTATATGAAACAATCACCGCAATATCAAATACCATAAAGGCAACCAAAGGTGCTTGCATACCTTTGTCATTTCTCCATGATTTTACCTAAACGTTTGTTGGCGTTTCTTTCAACAAAAAATTGTTTATCAAAATTTGGATGTGATGTATCAGTTCCTCCTTGAGTGAGAGTACGCAGTTCTCTTGTTTCGAAACTCATTCAATTCCCTGATAATTAATGTGCAAGATAAAAAACAGAGCCTTTTGTGATTTCAAAATCCATTTTAAGATAGCTACTGCTGCAATATCTAAACAAATGAAGTAGCAGTAGTGACCAAATGGTTTAATTAACAGCTCGCCAAGCAAGAGGTTTCGGGGTCGAGCCTGTCACATCTCTGAAAATACTGCGTATAATTTGTTTCTTCGTTATAAATGACATAATACTGAGTTAGTATACGTTTTAAAAGGTAGAATTGGGGGGGGTGGAAAAAAAAGCAATAAATCAAAATTATGTGTACTTTGGTAGATAAAAGCTCTAAAGTAAATATGTAAGTATTTGAGCTAGTATTTATTTGAATAAATATTGAAAAAGAAAACTCATTTTTAAAAATATGTTTATTTAAACATGTTTTAGTCAATACAATTTTGACGAGTGTGTGTACTTACATATTTCGGTGGTGTTGGGTTTTCCACAATCTTCTACAATATAAAAAATAAATAAATCGTCAACATTTGATAAATAGAAGTAGAATATATCTAGAATGTGATTGAAACAGGACCAAGAGAAGACTGGATTGGGTATCAAATATTAGAATTAGAGATACAAGATTATTTTTTATTTAATTTTAACTAATAATATAGGAACTATTTCCTGTTTGCAAACCCCCAACAAATGCTTACAACACTACTAAGCTATTCAGGCAATTTTATATAAATAAGAAGTTCGGTTTAAAAGGAGCTGATGTTTCTTAAAAATACAATGCCCATTTAAGTGCAACAACTAACTATAAAACAATATTTCACTGCTTTTATACCTGATTTATAAGGATATTATCTTATTAGAGACGATTTTGAAGTACAGAGAAGTAAATTACCTGAGAACCGTACAGGGCTCTACTCCGTGTCTACAGGTTTTTATGGCCGTATAACCTAACAACTGAGCTATCGGCGCTATGGTCTTAAACAGATCATTTTGTAGTCATATCTTTGACTTGATTCTTTGAAAAAAATGACGCATTTAAATAAAATATAGGATTGTAGAATGATCTGGTTAAGACCATATCACCGAAAACTAGAGTGTTAGAGCATTTTGCCATATAAAGATATAAAGGTTAGGCCCTTAAACCAAGAATAAGATAAATTTGTCATAGTGGAGTCTGTTCTTTGAAAAGAAACAAGATATGTAATATTTATACTTCAAAAAATCCTTTCCTGTGGAGAGGTATAAATGTAACGGCAAGAAAACGTAGGGTCACATGGCTGATGATAAATCTTTATTTATAAACCTGCTTTAATTTAAACGATTCTTAGCTGACTGCTTGCTGTAGGTATATTTTTCCTTCTACCCTTAAAATGGACTTTTCGTACCTTTAAAATAATGCAGATTAAACATTTGATAACAGATTTAATACTGTATTGTTGCACTGAATATACAAATACATTTTCACATAAATCTAAGATTTCTACGATTTAACAAAGAACTTCGGCATTATAAAGCTATTTTACCAATCACCATGCTACCAATCGTGTCTCGAACAATTCAAGGAAGATCAAAGCACAGGTACAAAATGAAATAAATTTTTATCAGTAAAACAGTTTTGTTTTGATTATAAACTGTTTTATTCATAAGAGCAATGACTGACAACTGTCCCTTTTGTATGTTAATCAAATCTTTGGAAGGATGTCAAAATCATTGGTTACTTAGCAACATAACTTGCAGCTATCTTTCAATAAACATCTATTAGTCTTTTGATTAATGTTTAAGGAAGGAACTACAGCGATATACTTACTTTCTTCAATGCAGGAAGTAGTCTTAGAGACAGCCTTTAAAAAACAAAAATCAGTATGTCAGAACATATAGTGTACCAGTAATTTATTCTTTGACAAGTAGACATAACAAGTTGAATTAGCAAAGACAGAAAACAATAATTAATTGAAATTATGAAATAGTTGAAGGATAAATCATATTCTAACTGGTAATACCAGTATCTACCATGAAATTATTATGAAGTGTATTAAAACATCTTGAGAGCTATTCAAACAAAATATTTCCAAAATATAATCGCACAGGAAATAAGGAACACATATTATTCCTCTGTTCGCCCCTTTAGTAACACAACAAATGGTCATCTTTCTTGTATTTTGAATCTTTTATTGGGCTATTAGGATACAGAGGCGTTTTAAATGAATGAATTATATTGCAAATTCTGTTACATAAAAAGTAGTCTCGTTTGAAAGGAACTAATTTTCTACAATTGAGGTATCCTTTTTCCTTTTCTATAACCCAATTATACTGCCGTTTTTTCTTTCCTGAGAGATTTTCACATTATGGCCGAAGGGCAAATGGTATAATCTCCACACACATACACCAGCCCCCCTGCCGCTATATTTTTTCAAAAAAGCTGTAAGGTACTTTTAGATAATTTATTTAGGAAAAGCTATAATATTTATTTGAATGTAAACAGAATATAAAAGGATTTAACCTTTTTGACTTCCAAAAAATCTGATGAAGATTTCACTTTAAGGAAAATCTCAACTAATCTTTTGTCTTTTGTACACTACGTGTTAAAATAGTTTTTAAACAACTATTTCTGCTGATTTTCTTTATTGAAAAAATACTTATAATATCAAAATAACATAGTTATGATAATGACAACAATAGAATTTTAAAAACTCAAAAAGAAGTACTAAATTAAATGATCCATTAAACCAATGAATTAAAATCTCCTCCAGAAATAAGATCAACATGTAAATGATTTTGAACACATGGTATTGTTAATGTACTTTAGTGTTCATTCCCTTCCTCATCTGTCTGTACAGGGGCTCATCTGAAAAATGGGATAAGTTGGTCTGATTTGAGATACTTAAATAAAGAGAATAAATGTTCTTTAGTGTTACAACTATGTATGGCATGTCTTTTGAAAACAACAAATACACCTTGTTTTGTTGCAGATTCTCAGTTTATTCAAAGAAAACCTTTCATTCCAATAAACTCCAATTTTGAATATGCCCCTATAATGCAAAGGTTAAATGTGTATTTATATAACCAATATAAAACAAAATTAAACACTCTTACAGCTGTATTTCTTTCTGAAATAAACACAATAAAAATTCAGTGTCACCCTTAAGTCTTTGTGCGAACCTCTATAAAGCCAGTAATTTACTAATTGAAAGTTATTTTTATTGGTGTATTTTTTATTTGTATAACAAATTAAGTGTTCGTTGGTTTGGTATCTGGATGTTTCAAGGTGGAGTATATGAAAGACATTCCAGCCGAGTTTTAAAGGAAAATGAACTACACTCTAAGTCACTCGGGGCCAATTTGTGGAAGCTGGTTTATTTTTGCCTATTATAGTTATCAATGTCTCGTCCAAAGTGATGCAGTTATCTTATCACAGATATTATCTATTAACAGATGCATTGTACTATGTGGTTGTACAGTTTGATTTAGCTTTTTATTTTGACATCACATGAGGGCCTCCATGAAAAGCACGTCATGGTGATTGAGGCGTTTTCTTTAATGATTTTTATCAATTTAAATCAAATTTTATAGTTAAAGTCAATACAGAGATATGCAATCGTAGTGTTGAATTTTACACTTTTAAGATCAAACTCAACCAATACCATGCCTTTCTTGTTTTTTGTAAATATGATTATAATAAATTTTAGCCTAGCATTAAATACAATTAGAAAATTTTGCGGAGCAGCAAAGATGAATAATTTGCTACTGAAGGACACAAATCTTTTTAATTTGATCACAATTTATTTCGAAAATAATAATTGGCAATAGTAAAATCAACAAACACACAGAACACAACACACNTTTTGTAAATATGATTATAATAAATTTTAGCCTAGCATTAAATACAATTAGAAAATTTTGCGGAGCAGCAAAGATGAATAATTTGCTACTGAAGGACACAAATCTTTTTAATTTGATCACAATTTATTTCGAAAATAATAATTGGCAATAGTAAAATCAACAAACACACAGAGACACAAACACACACACACACAAATATATATTCGACACAGGAAATGACTAAAGAAAGTATGCCAACATTTACTTGAGTAAATCAAATTTTTATTTATTATTTCAAATTTTCGTCTGTCTACAACAGACTTTATCAAGAAACTGACAAGCAAAAAACGTATACGTGATAAGACTGCAAACAAGTTGCTAAGTGACAATTTATTGCCATGAAACAAAAATTTATAAAAGACAATTGTCACTGGGGAGCTGTGAAGTGAACAAAAAGAATTTTATTTTCAATGACAACACACTTCTCAACGGACACAAGGCACCTGAGACAAAAAATGACGTGACAGTGACAGAAAGAGAGAAAAATGTTCTAAAAACTACCAGTTTCCTGTGTCATATATATATATATATATATATATATATATTAAATGACTTGCGCTGGGTCGTCCAGAGCTCTGAGACATACGTTAGGTTAACTCTATAGCACAGTATTGTTAGTATTATTATATTGGTATTTGCTATTTAGCCGTCAGACGACTCAACCGAATCCTATTCTACCGTCTGTGACTAGAAAGTCTATTGTTCCTATTGTTCCTAACCCTAATGTTGTGGGTTGAACAGAACCGAGTCACGTGGCTTTAACAGATCGACTCATGAAATTTTACTTTACCGACGGCTAAATAGACACTATGTATTATATTTTAATATATTATCGTCAATTGAGTGGAATTGGTAAAGCGTTCCTGAGTTTTGGCTTCAACAAGGTTTCTTCAATCTTCAAAACTCGTCTGCAAAGCTTTACAGAAACAAAATTAGTTTTCTGCAACTCTGTAACATAAATTTTTATTACAATGTCTTTTTTTCCATTTTCAGTTTCTTTCCCGTTGTTGCTGCTGCCCCTGTGATTGTTGAAATGACAATTTTTCTTCAATTCTCTACTTTTTTAAATTCTTGTGAAATGTCTGGATATTTGTTGATCTACTCCAACTCCCTATTGTATGTCCTACTCATTTTCTATCAAATAGTATAAGGACATATGACTTCATCTACATGGTCAGGTTGAATGCAAAAAGCCTGAAGTATTTTGTCTCTTTACTACGTCTGATTGAGATGAGTGCCATTTTGGCTTTACATCATTACCACCTTAAATATATTTTTGTCCTATTTTTTTCTCAGGTACACGCCTCCTGGAGACAAGGACACCCGTGTTACAGGCCTGAGTTAAGGAAACATGCAAAAAAATTAAGGAAAGACAAAAGACGTAGGGCAAATTATGGAAAAGTAAAAACACATTTTAGGATAAACTACAAATATTGACAATCAAGAATTGTGGCAAATTAATTGTATACTTCCTTGATAATTCCACTATTGAGAGTATCTCCTAAACAGTGATAACCAACATACAATGGTAAATGCTAAACCAATTCACAATGCCTGAGAAAAAATTCCTAGTTTCTACAACTTTCTTGAAACCGGTTCCAAATGATACTCTTTTCGAGTAAGTTATCGTAGTCGACTGAAAAGAATGTTTGAATATCAACGTGTAAAAAAGTATTTGTGTAGGTGTACACCAGTAAAAGCAGTTGTAGATCAACAATATTTCGTTGATAATGCTAAGGAGCAATCCTGTGTTGAAGTCCATAAATACCTACTGGAAAAAAAAACAACTTGAATTTTCTCACACTCAGGGAAGAAGTGTTGACCATCACCGGCCCAAGTATCACAAATGGTAAGCTTTTTAACAATTAGCATTAATACTCCACGAGATAGTTAAATTTGATCCTTATCACATTTATAGTTAAAATATGGTTAATTCTTTACAGATTATTCAATTTCTTTATTGTATTCAGTTGGATTTTACTTGGTTCCAGATTTTCCACTATATTTTACTATGATTTTTTGTGAAGTAAATTAATTGTGTTTTAATATATAACTCGTTTTGTATTATTTTGGACGTTAATATTGTCAAAAATTTAATTTATTTTTATTGTATTTATCTTAATCAATTCAACTTTTAAATGATTCAATAATTTAATGCCATTTCATTCAGACTTGATTCTCAATCAGTATTCTGCACTGACATTGTAGAACTTTCAGCTATGCACAGGTGATGTGAAGAACATAGAAAGTACAGATATAGACAGATAAGTGAAATAGCTTCTCATAAAAAGGGTTGTCTACAATGAAATAGTAGGGCTATACAATTGCACAGAAGACGAGAGGGAATGAAGATCTCCATAAAAATAATGCATTAAAAAATACAAATAAGGTGGTTTACCTAAATACAAAGAGACATGACAAGAAATGTCTTGAGAATATCTTTAGGGAATTCAAGGAAAGACCACTTTTAAGTACAACGATGCTTGCAGCCATCCGTTTCCAATCGGAAAAAACTAAAGAAAACAACTACTACATCGATCAGTTTATTCCTTTACCAGCTAGGTTTCACTGCCTAAACTAACACCTCTTTCGGTATCCCAATTCAAGTGACAGGGTGTATAGGAGTCCAATATATACCATATTATTTCCAACTTTCTTGAAATAATTTCCTTTTTATTTGTATCTATCTTAAATATGATAAGGTAGCACGTGTTGGAAATAATAAAATCATTGAAGAATTGTTGATTTGCCCTTGGCTCTTTTACATTTTATTTTATCACACTTGGCTAATCACTGTTTCTCTCCGCTTTGTTTGATTGCCTAATTTTATTGTCTACAATTTTTCTCTTCAGATGTTTCTAGTCATAAAGCTCTGTTGGACATCCCTCCAATAAAGTGATTTCCAAGTAACATTAGACAATAACCTTAGTGTATAAAGCTCTACAACTATAGGCAATTAACAATTAGATCAGACCAAAAAAAAGAGACTATTACAAACAAGGATTAAAGCTAGTTGTATGCATTCCAGAAGTATTCATGGCTTATTTTACAATTGTTTGTTTGAGAAAAAGTTACTGCATTATCATAAATAACATAGTAAAACCAGCCCATTCCAAAAGACATCAGTTCTATTGTTTGTTCGAATTGTCAAATGACTTTAAAATATTTATCCTGAAATATAATTTTCATTTTTGTAAGTAACCCTTTTTATCAATCAAGGTGGCTTTTTATCTTAAGAAAATTCAATACATGACACAATAATTATTCATGGCAAATACAACTTTTGTTGTATTCTTCACAATTTGTATTCTTTAAAATGTAATGCAGTTGTTGTTTGATTATCATCTGTGATATTTGTGGTCTAATTTCATCTAAGACCGACTCCTTTGGTCACCTATAATGTTCAGAGAATTCTTAGTAGCCTTCTCTAGCATCTAAATTCAAACAAATCAACTCCTTTTCTTCCCAACTTTACCAGTTCAGCTGTCATACACGTACTTCTCACCAGAAAAAATAAAAAACTAACTATTTTAATTACCGATGCTTTCTTACTGCATTTACCTTGTGCAATTCAACTTCCATTAGACACAACGTCTTTTGCCCCTTCTTCTAGGTACCCTATCTATTATTAACGTTGGCAGACATGGCTTTCCGACATGTTCTGTCTTTTTCTATATGCATATCATATCACATATCACAAATGGTGTGTTTTAACTATTCTTTTATTGCAGTCAGGTAGCTTTGTAACTGATGTGATCTTTGTGATTCTAGCATTACAAGCTAATTGCAATTAAAAACATTTTGAGCCCTCTTCAATTAATAAGCGGCTTAGGCTTGTCTGCGTATTTGAGTTATTAACCTTATGTCTCCTTCTTTGATTCTATGATCTATTTTCTTTTACTTTGACTTTGTCAAAGTCTGTTTGCTTCAGATATGCTATAATAGTATACACAGTTGCTTCATTAACTTTCCTATTTTGAGGGAAACAGGTTTACCCTGTTATTTTCCTACTAATACTTTTTCACCACTGTATAAATTCTGGAAGTAAAAGATAAATTGTTGCACACCCATTTTCTTCGTCTTAATATTGCACAGGCTTGCAGTGATCTTCACTATCAAAAGCTGCAATTATTTAGATATTTTCCTAATGAAAGTGATTCCTAATCATAGAGAATAAAGCAACAGTTTGAATTTCAAACGGTTTTTAATTTTATTAAAAACAAGTTTCGGAATCGTACTCTCCGTCATAATTTCACAATATCAATAAAAGATAGTCAATTAAATGGAAGAAATGGGAAGTGACACAAAGAATGACCGATCTTAGTCAATCATATTGCTAGACAATGTGCGAAAGCAATAATGAATCCTAAAGCAGAGCAGGCAGTACATCACGACAGCTACACGGGACAGATTCTTAAGGTTAGGGAAAAGGTAGCTTATGCAAGACTAGCAGCTCTGTGTATGAACTCTATAATGAAGAGCAGGAGATACAGGATACTAATCGGTGTCCGAGAGTACCCCTGCAGAAGAAACCTAATACTTCAAAAACACAAAGGGGTAAAAAAAAATTAGCCTGATATCAAATTCACCAAAAATAATGTTTAGTATATTATTATGCCAAACAGCCGAATATCATTTTTCTTTATTTCTGGTATCACGAGAAGAAAGTAATACGGTTNGGGACAGATTCTTAAGGTTAGGGAAAAGGTAGCTTATGCAAGACTAGCAGCTCTGTGTATGAACTCTATAATGAAGAGCAGGAGATACAGGATACTAATCGGTGTCCGAGAGTACCCCTGCAGAAGAAACCTAATACTTCAAAAACACAAAGGGGTAAAAAAAAATTAGCCTGATATCAAATTCACCAAAAATAATGTTTAGTATATTATTATGCCAAACAGCCGAATATCATTTTTCTTTATTTCTGGTATCACGAGAAGAAAGTAATACGGTTGGCTCGCACGATTCGGTACGAAAACGTGTTAAAGTTAGACATTTGGATACAGAGCAATCAGAGGCAATAAAGAAAAAAATGAATATATTGTTTGCAAAAAAAACACCAACAAACCCAGGAAAGAGACAACGGAAAAGGGCAAATGGATTGAGAGAACAAAAAGTCAATTTTCTCGTCAGGCTAGGAGAAAAGTGGATTTTCTTAGCGAAAAAAATGATAATCTGTGCCAAGGTATGAGATAAACTCCAGGTTCTACCCTCGTCAGAAATATCCGCAAGACTGCTCCGCTCGTCTGAAAGGGGATAGTACTGACGAACTTTTACGCTCGGATCCATTGTTCTTGTATGGAAAGTTCTCATTAACATATTGGCAAATTAGTATATATATATATATATATATACACTACTGTTACTCTTTCTTAAAAATAGGCCTGTAGCTAGGTACGTGGTATACCTCATTCCTTTTCACAGAATCATTCAGCAACAGAAAATAAATATTTTTTATCAACTGACATGACATGAGATGTATTAGAAGACCAGTCAAATAAAAAAAACATAAAGAAAACTATTGTGTATAATCTAATTAATATGTTATCCGTTTAAACAATGATTCATCTAGGATTTCCACAAGCTCTTCTGATATTATCATGGATACAGATAAGTGCTGCAAGCTTCTTTTACCGTCATTGGGAACCCCTGGTTCAGAAAATAATTGGAGTCAGCTGTAAGTTGAGTAATCTTTAAAAAACATAAATGAACTCATTTGTGCTTTGAAGAGGCAATTCAACTCCAGCTAATTATCAAACACCTATATAAACTTTTATTTTCACTGTGATCAAAGCTTCCTTATACCATTCTGAGTTTTCATACCCACTAACTCATTATAGACCATATTCATGATTCTCGTAACCAGAGTCCAGGATTATGTACTTGTCTTATCATACAAGGAGTATGCAAGCAAATCAGTAGGTTTGAGTTTATTTATCCAAGTAACAAAGCTACTCAAACTATAAAACAATGGCATTGACTTTCCCTTTAATGTTGCTTGAGTCCCGGTAAAGCTTGTTCATCAATCCATGCTTTGTGTGCTACCACTGTATTGCTGGATGGGTAGTGTCATCACTGACATTGCCAGTCAGGGTTATACTTGGATTTTTGGTCCCTCCAGGAGGAATTTAACTTTAATTCGAAAGCGCTGACTGAAAGAGCAATTGCTACACTGTCTGGCAGGTTATTTCGTGTCGTAAATACCCTTTGGGAAATGGTGTTGCTGCGGAAATTTAACCTGGTTCAGAGTAGGGGTCAGAGAGGGGTCTCTCAGTAGTATTTTATCTGTGTATATACATATGTGTCATTTAAGTCCCCTCCTAGTATTCTATGTTTTAAATTAGAAAGCTACAGTGCTACTAGCCGTTCTGGGTATGGCTTACACTTAATGGAAGACAATAGTTTTGTAGCTCTTCTCTAAACATCTTTAATCTCACTTGTGTCTTGTTCTGGGGTTGGCAAATGGTGTGCATGTATTCAAGAATGTGTAGGGCTAGTCTCTTGTAAAGCTATACAAAAACGTCCTCTGACAGAAAATTAAACCATCTTTTTAATTATTTTAACTATTTTATTGGCTTTTGTTATTGCCTTGGCGACATGCTGATAAGGTTGATTATCCATAAAGATACTCAAATCCTTCTCCGCATCACTTTCCATCAAGTTGGTAATGTGTTGTAAGCCCTCTCTTTGGATAGTCATGTCCCAGCCTTAGAATATTGCACTTGTCAGGATTAAACCTAAGGAGCCAGCTGTCTGACCATTCTTGAAGCCTGTTCAATTCCTCTTGGAAAACGTCTGAGCTGGAGCACATTCTGGGCAGATCAGTAATAAAAATTGCAAAAGATACTGAGCCAAACATACCTCCTTGGGCATTTCCGCTTGTAATCTTTCTTTCTTCAGAGTATGTGTCATTTACTGTACCCTCTGCCTTTATTTTGCCACAATTGCTCTGATCTAGAACAGCACTTTGCCCTGTATCCCAAGGGCTGCATATTTAGTGAGGAGAAGGTGGTGGGGTACCATCTCAAAGGTTTTCTGGAAATCCATTTAGATCACATCCACACTGCTTCCACTGTCAATAATCTTAGTCCACAAATCCAGAACATCAGTAGCTGTGTTATGCATGATTTATCTTGAACAAATCCATGTTGCTGGTCACAGATGAGATTTTGACTCTGAAGATATTCTGTTATGTGTTCTCGCACAACCCTCTCAGTGGTTGTGCAAAGAGCGCGTGTGAGGCTGACTGAGAAGTAGTTACTAAACTTGAAGCCACTTCTATTTTGGAAGATAGGAGGCACCATAGCTGTTCGCCATTTTTGAAGGATTTGACCCATGTTCAAAGACAGCTGAAAGAGGCATGCAACTGGGTATGCCAAAATGTCTGCAGTCTATGACAGTATAAGAGAGGTAATACCATCTGAACCTGCTGCTGTCATCCAATCTCTCTGTGAACTTGGTCTGTGGTGGCCCTGGAAAGACCACTCCCTATTCCACAGTGAAGACACTACTAAAAAAGTCATTCAGTGGATCAGCTTTTTCTTTATCACTTCTGGTATCTGAGCCATTTCCATTTCTTAGGTCCCCTACATCCCTATTTATAGATGTTTTTGTCTTGAGGTAGGACCAGAAATATTGTGAGTTAGCCCTTACATTCTGAGCAGCCTTTGCCTCTTATCTCCTTGCCTCTGTACAGTCTCTTCTAGCTTTGTTACATGCCTTCACACGCATAGTATACTCATGTTTATCTCTAGTCACTTGCCATTTTTTTAATAGCTTGAGCTTTTTTTTTTCTCACAAAAGCCAATGTTTCACCGTCCATCCACTTTTTTTTCTTTGCTTTCTTTCTTTTCATCATTGGAAATTAGCCAAGTTTATCTCATTTGTTATCAAAGACCAAGTCTCTTCTAATGATAGACCTAATTTTTCCTTCCCAAGTCTTTTGTTATACCTTATATATTCTGTTTTAGCAAATATGAAACTAGTATGTTCCTGTAGCTCATCATAGGCGAGGTTAATGTCTATTATCAAAGTAAAGTGATCACTCTTACCTTACTCCTGCCTCTGTTCTAATTTCACAGATAATGCTCTCTCTGTCTGTTAACACCAAGTCGGCAATGTTTGCTGTCTGACCCTCTCTGAACCTGGTTGCTTTTCTTTGATGCTGATTGAGAAAGCGATCTTTGGCAGCCTTGATGAAATGTGTCGTCATCCCAATTTTCCTCAGGAAAATTAAAGTCACCTATGATACACACACTTTCTTAGTTTAGATTTGATACTTTTTTCTAGTAGCTCATTCAAATATTCATTTTTTCTCTGATTACTGCTGGAACTTCTGTATATGAGACCTAGAAGTAGCTTCGTGTCTTCTCCTGCTTTATACTCTGTAAAAACATATCCTTTGAAGCAACGTTCCACTTTATTGTGATAAAATAGAAAGTTTCAAGTGTTTTTGTACGTAGAGACACGCACCTCTATTGGATTCATCCAGTGTGTGAAACAGATTATGATTGTCCAATGTGACTTCACATTCCTGAGTTGGAACTTACTTCTCTTTGGCTTTATTTCTGATATTCCTACTATTGGAGTTTTTGGCATTTCAGTGAGGGCCATACGTTCTGTTTTTGTAGTGTTCATTGCTGTACATACATGTAACACTAGGACTGAGTTACCCAACACCATGAAGAACACAACAAACAACACCCCTCTCAAGGACATTGTTAGCAACGCTCCCAAAACAACGAGGTTAAAACCCAGAAGAGCTTTCTACCAGTCAGAAATTGAGAACTACAACATGACAGAGGCATGGAGAGACTGGTGGTTTGCAAACACACCATCGGAAGGGGAAATTATTAAAGACCCTGCTGAAAGACTACCAGGCTTCCAGAACAACACCAGAAAACCATGGGTCTCCTCGAACCGACTGCTGACAGACTTCAAAAGACATCGACCTCCAGTGCACAACAACCAGACTGGAGGGAGGTTTGACACCGTCCTCAACTGTGATTAGGAATTCGGAAACTGGCTGAGGAAACATAATGTGGAGATGTACCCATACGCTACTACTACCCAACACCATTCTGTGGTAGACTTGTTTCTTTTTATCTTAAAAGAACAATTATATTTGTGACCGTTTGTCTGTTTCTTCTTTGCATTGTTCCTCGCCTCCTTCCCTACCCTTCTCCTGGAGAGGAGTACTTCCCAATGCTCACCACTTCTCCTTTCCTTCTCACCCAGTAGGCAATTGTGTCGTTCTAGTTTTTTGACTATTGTCGTCTTTGAGTCAAGTCTTTTTACATGGAAATCTTAACAAAAATTCTTCTATACTTCTTATTATATTTTCTAGCTTTACTGAATGCTCCCAATACTTCATCCCTAATTGCTTCCTTTTCAAAATTGCACGATATTGATGACTACCTTCTCTGGGTAGTCATCTAGGAGGTATAGAAGCGAAAGAGGTCACAGTATCCGATGCAGCTATGTCATAAAAAGGGATACAATGGTTTTCAAATAAACAATCAAAGATAGTATGAACAGAGGAAAGCGGTAGAGACTAGTCAAGTGTCCAAGATGATGATAGAATAAAGACTGTCTTTCTTTATTTAATGAATTGTTACTTCTTTTCCAATTTTTTCTGCACACTCGGTATCAGCAAGTCCATGACAAGAGTATGCATTGGTTTTTATTCAACGTGAAAGCTCTTACAGTTTCATTTGATGCCCTTTATAAACCAATGTATATAACTGAAGAAGTTGTGTGAATATCATAATCGAAACAATGGATGAATGTCAAAAATTTGAGGTACATCAATAAATAAAACTAGCTACGATTTACAACATGTATTTATAAAGGTTATATGAAATTGAAAGCTTGCCTATCTCTAGAACAAACACCATGTGTGAAAGTAATATAGTTCAGTTGCACAATTACAACTGTAACACAAATAATAGCATTCAAAGCCCAACATCATTGAATTAAATCTTCTACACTTCGACGAACACTAATGGTTTCTGATGAAATTTCTCTTCGCTTGTAAATCGCTAACCATTAAATTGTATTGTATTTAAATGGAAGTAAACAAGGAAGGCTAAGAATTTAAGAATAAAGAGAAATTTTCAGAAGCTACCCCTTATAATAAATATTCACATGACAAACGCAATAAGTCGTAATGTTTGAGCTAGACAGTGTACATAGAGTAAAAGGATATGAAAAAGCACATCCGTGTACTTACCTTATTTAACAAGCCTTCAGTGATCAGAACGATAGAAAACACCTTAACAAAAATAATGTTGACCGACATATCCAGTAAGTGTTCAACAGCAAAAGGAGTTATTGTATGACCCAACACAAAAGTAAAATGCTATCAGACGATAGTTACAAATGCAAATGATCATGTGTGCTTTTTGAAGTCAAAATCTAAATTGTTCTGATCTGCGTTAAAGCATACATAGCTTCCACACATGAATGATTGTTTTTTGTTAATGAACTAAAAGATTCTTTGGTGTTCTGAGAAATTATTTCCCCTGTTGCTGTAATTGTCATTTTGAAAAAGTAGTGTTGACATGGTAACAAACAATAATAGCTTCAGTCGGCTTCAGTTATTCCATTTGTTTTGGTGCATCAGAAAAGATATCATAATGACTCAGGCAAAATAATACAAAGCAAGGACAGGTCATTAAATCCTGTTTAGAGTACGTGTCATCAGAAAGAGGTGGTAATATACAGGTTTTCAAGTTTGTAGTAAGTAATACACTAACAGAGTAGGCAATACTTTTCTTTAGTATGCTATCAATGTTACAAAGTTCATTGAACAAAACACTTCATTATCTATAATGCAATAGAAAACTAACTCTTCTTGTTTTATAGATAAATTATAAATAGATAATTTATAAATACATGTAGGTCCCATTATCTAACAGGACAGACTTACTTTTGTAAACGACTTGTGATAGATTTTGTCAAACAATGAACACGAGAATGTCAAAGTCTTAGATATGTGCAGTCATTGGGTGACATAAATTTTCTTTCTGTTAGTTTAGCAACAGCCCGTTGCCACTACTCTCTATTTGGTGAGGGAATTTCTCTCCTTGGAAAGAGGAAAATAATATTTTACATTGTTGTGTTGTACAGTATAGACAGATGGAAAATTAACAACATCACTAGCAAATTATGTTAGCATTTTATAGGATAAGTTAACGTTTAAGTTTGAATAAGCAATATGTTTTGCAATTTGTAGTGTACAGTGTAAAGATTTTTTTCAAACTGCTATCCAAAAGATTGGCTCAATGTTGGTAGGAAACTATTAATACATAAAGAGAAGGTTGTTCAATACAGAAAACCACAATGGGATACCTAATGTGTAACCGAAAGGAATTTAGGAAAACAGCATCTGAATGACTCTAAACTGAACTCATATTCTTGTTCCTTTTTCTAGTTTCTTCAGATGTTTAAAGTGTTAGGCTCAAAGTTGTCAAAAACTGTTGATTTGGTTCAATCGATCTTAATTTCCGGCGGAGGTATTAAGTTAACATGTTCCATGAAATCTAAGTATTAGTATCAGTATGCAAGACTGAACTTTGTTGATTTATGGTACTCAAATAGCTTTGTGGTAGGAGTTATGTAGTGTATTTGATGTCTTTCCTAGTCTGAAGTGCCATAAACATGCACTAAAGGCAGAGTGAGCTTATTAACACTCCTAGCCAACAAGAACTATAGGCCGGATCTGGAGAGAATGTTTATTTCAAGAAGTCAATGCTCTGGTTCCATTTTAATTGATAAATTAAATTGAAAAAGCTCCTAAATGTGTAGGTCTCAATTATTAGATTGAAAGAAGACAATGCGCAGTCCAGCTGTGCATATCATGCTTCAAATCAAAATGCCTCGATTATGATTAACTCGCAGAGTTAATGTAACTAGTCTTGGAGAGCCCTTTTTCATTTGTGGAAAATAAAACTCCTCCAGCAAGGCTCCAGTGTTATTTCCAGCTGGTCCATTCATTGTAATGGGAAATAACGTTAGGTAAACACCAACGTGTATGCTTCAGTGTTTTTTATATTAATAACTTGCTTTCTTTAAAAGAGAGTTCTGAAAAACAAGTTCTACCCTTACCTATACATTTTCAGTGCGATTCGCCTGAAAATTTACTTTTAACAATCTATTCTAATTAAATCCATCTTTTAAAATTTCCATTTGCAGGGTAATATAAAAGAAATCTGTGCTCATTCTTACTATTTCTTTGACCAAGTTATTTTTGTAAACTGATCTTATTTTGAACTCTATCCACATAAATCCAAGGTTGATTGTAGAAATTTTAAATCAGCTTGCTCAGCTTGAAGCTCCTCGTCAAGATTCGATTTTGGTAGCTGTTTTGAAAGAGTGTACGTCTGAGCTATCTTCCTCCCTGTCCAAATCTTCCAATCATTGCCTATCGGAAGCTTGCTTCCCGTCTTCCAGGAACATTTTTACAGCTTTCTGTCTTCAAGAATGCAAGATTTACATCTGGTCTAGGCAAATACCCTCCTCCAAGTCTTTTTTTTTTTTTTTTTTTTTTTGCAATACCTTTCAAAAAATTATTAAAAATGTACTAGTAGAGTTCTTGCAGAACCAAGGTCCTTTTTTTAATATAAAGTAGGGATTTAGAGGATGTTGTTGTACCTATCATCTTTTGGCAGCTATCATGGAACGTATCCAAATTTTCTATGGATAAGTTTTGTAAAGAACATGCTGCAGCATTTGATATCTTCAAGGCATTTGCTAAGATGGTGCAGGCTTGCTTGCAGGATTTTTGGCCCAATTTAGACCTTTCTCTCTGATCCTAAAAATGGTTGTCATACTATATGGCATTGGGCCTGATGAATCATAAAATGATACCAGTCTATTCTTGATACATTTCTCGTGCCGCTATGCATCATTGATCTCCCTGGTAACTAGCTTCAGTTTATCATTATCTACGCTGATGACACCACCTTGTTTTCTGGCGTTGAATTACAATGCAAACTATTTGGGACAAGTAAAAGTTCAAACGATTCGGTGTCTGATCTTCAAGTTGTTAGAGTATTAGGAAAGAAGAAGTTGTCGGTCATTGAATGTTGTTCAATAGAAGGCTGAGTCCTTATTTCCCTCCAATATTCTTGGATAAATTACCACTGTTTTGGTACCCCTGGTAAAGTTGCTTCTCCTCTTAAAGAATTCCCATTAATGAGGGTGCTTTATTTGTCTTTTTTCCCGATATTTCTTGGGGTCCATAAATTCTCTCAATAGGTCAGACAATATCTTACATCTGAGGTCATTTTGTATCTCTTTGGGTCAACCATCTGCTCTTGCATGGAATATTGCTTCCTCCTCTCATCTTGGTATTTCTGATCGAGTTTAGAGACGCATTTGTAACTTGACCAAAATCTTGTTGCTACTCTTCACCCTTTGTCAGATCTCAACATCTTCATTCTTAAACAAGTGCTCTTCCTAGTCCTAATTTATCTTTTTATGATTTTTTTTCTTAAACCGCTAAATTGTGAGACTCTTTTGATTTTGAGTCCTTTCCTTTGTCTTACGAGTTGAATGTTTTAACGTCTAAGATCAACTCTTATCTCTTAGCCTGCCCTTTTTTCCCCGTCTTTCTTTTACAGTTCAATACACTTAGTGGTTTTGTAGGTTGTATGATTGAAAAAAAGAGCTGCGCAAGGTTTAAGATGACACAGCAAATTGTAAAAGTAATAATTACTATGGGTAACAAGGTCATCTGATAAACCAAAGAAAGCTCTATGTAAACTTTGCTCTGTTTAAGTACAACATCATGTGTCCTGTTTGTTATACCATTGGAATTTAAAGACCCTAAAAGTAAAGTCAAGGCTTCCTACGCCAGTACAGCAATGTCATTAGTCAAAGTAATATTTATTTGACTGAAGTAACGGAAACGTGTTGATGGAGAATGCTGTGTATCATCATGTAAAATTTCATCCCTGTGAAAGGTATTTTAATAGTTATCGGAAGCATTTATAGGAGGTATATGAAAGATTTCCCCAAAAGGCAAGCTGTCCACCAGTAGAAAATACAACTCAAAGGAATAACACAGGGGAAAGTGACATTGCAGTCTTTTTGACATGAGATGGACAGGATTGCCAGATTTGGGATTTTATCCCGAGATCTCGGGATTTTTTGAGGTTGATAGGATTTTTCTAGGGAATATATTTTTGGCAAAAAATCTCAGGGAAAATCTCGGAAATTCTCAAAAAAATAATTTCGAATAAGTTCGAATCAAACTTTGATGGTGAATTTGCACTTGGGAAATGCTCTTTGACAAACAAAAATATCTTATTTTGTACCGTCTGAAGGGAGCTTCTTCTTCGTCGTGGAGTCTCGCGCCTGTCATCATCTCAGATCTTTTTACTCCAGAAAGTGGCACAGGCCACTGCTGTGTCACTAAGATTGGCAAGGTCGTCGGCGGTGCACTTTGCAGCGAGGCTACACGACATGAGGTGTGCCATGGTTTGCTCACTGCCGCAGTCACAGGTACTGGTAAGGGTCATGTTCCACGCTTTTAGAGAGGCCTTGCATCGGCCTTGCTCAACTCGAAGTCTGTTGAGGGTCTTCCATAATGGCCACTGTAGCTCATTTCCGCTGGCGAGTTGTTGAGTTGGCACTATGCCTCTGCTTGTCCATGAGTCTGCCATGCTGTGTCCCTTTCAGCTGGTCATCCATTTCACCTCAATGGCTTGGTCGGTGGAGGTGGTGAGGAGCTGGGTGGAGTCCATTAAACTGCTCCGGGAGGACAGTCTCTTCCGGATGGTGGAATGCTGATGAAGTGGATGTCTATTGTCATCTTCCTGCTTCCGGCGCTGATCGAGACTATGAACCTCTCGTCGGATTCTGGGAGGGGCAAGACCAGCTAGGGCATAGACACAGGCCACAGGTGTTGGCTTTAGACACCCCGTTACAATACGGCAGGTGTCATTTAGAATCGGGTCGATTTTGTGGGCGTAGCTAGATCTGCACCACACTGAGCTGGCACATTCAGCGGCTGAGAAGCATAGACCAAGGGCAGTAGTGCGTAGTGTTGTGGGAGCTGCGCCCCGCTTGCTATCTACAAGTTTACGAAGGATAATATTCCTTGTTGACACTTTGCCTCGGAGCTTGGTGATGTGCTCCTTGTATGATAGGGTGCGGTCAAGAGTAACCCCCAGATACACTGGGTTGGGATCATTTTGGACTCATTGGCCTTCCCATGTCACATCTAGTTGTCGGCGTGCTTCTCTCTTTTTCAGGTGAAAACTACTGAGTTGGGTTTTGGTGGGGTTGGCGTTTAGGTGATTTTCATTGTAGTATATAGACATCCCTGCCAGTGCATCTTCTATGGTTCATTCCACATCAGAGAAGTTACTTTTCTGTGTGGTAATGCACAGATAATCTGCGTAGATGAACCTGTTACAGGCCTCAAAGATTGGTTGGTCATTTGTATATATATTGAACAGAGTTGGTGCTAGCACACTTCCCTGAGGGAGTCCGTTTCTCTGATCAAACCATCGGCTGCGCTTGTCATTCAGTACGACATAGAACCTAAGGTTAGATAGCAAAGAGCGGATCACGTTGCAGAATTTTGTGTCGTGCGTGAAATGGTACAACTTGTTAATCATAAGCCGGTGTTGGACCGTGTCGTAGGCGGCACTCATATCGACAAAATCAGCTCTAGTTATAAGTTTATTTTGGAAGCCGTCTTCGAGTTATTGGGTGAGCTTCAACAACTGACTTTCGCAGGACTTCCCTGGCCTGAAGACAGCTTGGTCGGGGGTTAGTTGGAGCTTTACTATTGGGCAGACGCGGGTGAGTAGTAGTCTCTCAAAGAGCTTGTAGCTGATGCATAGCAGTGATATGGGTCGATAGCTCTTTGGTTCATCGGAGTTTTTGCCAGGTTTCAGTACGGCAACTACTTTTGCCTTTCTCCGTATGGATGGGATTTGCTGTGTGGTGAGGCATGCATTGAACATCTCTAGGATCCAGGTGGTTGCTTTAGGTCCCAGGTTCTTGAGAAATTCAGTCAGGATGTCATCAGGGCAGGCTTCTTTTCCTGAGTTGAGGTGTTTGGTGCCTTGGTGGAGTTCTTCAGCAGAGAAAGGGCGAGTTAGGTAAGACATGTTCTGGTCTTGGGATGGCAGTCTGGTGGAGGAGAGAACTCCAGTGTGTCTTCTCCTTTCTTTGCTCCGTCCATTTGCCACCAGTTGACTTGCCACCTGATTGGGTGTGACATTGCATTGTTTGGGAGGATCGGTCTTGTTTTCTCCTAGCCTTTTGATCGTGCTCCAGGCCTTTTTACTGTTTATTTTCATGTCTGCGTTCTCAATCATGTTTTGCCAGGCCGTCCTACGCTCCATTCCAAACTTATCAAGAAGTTGCTCCCCAATCTGAATAGTTTGGTCATTGAACGGGTCAGAACTAAACATTACCTCATAGTCTCGGAGCAGACGTTTTGAGTCGCTGGTAAGACCAGGAAGGTACTTTGTGTGGCACCCCCGGGGGGTGTGGAGGCATGCGGCTTTGTGCATTCGTTGTTTGAAACCTGAGTAGTTCTGTGGAATTGGACGCAGGTCGGTTAGCATGAAGTCAAGAGTTTGTCTAAAGCCTTCCCAGTCAGCTTTGCGTAGATTAAATCTACGTTTGAACGGGATGTCTAATATACTTAGGGCTGCGCATAACCTGATGGAGATTGGTCGGTGTTGTGATTTGGGAATAGGGGATAAGACCCCCTTCTGAGCGGTATAGGATAGTTGGTTGGTCACAAAGCAGAGATCAGGATTGTAGCCCCGCTTCCACCTGGCACTGAGGAAGGAATTTGGGATCTTTGAGTCATGAATTAGTGTCAGGTCAAGTGATTGTGCCCAAGATTCAACGAGGTCCCCGTCTCTGTCATTTTCGGCATAGTCCCATCTTGTGCTATGGGCGTTGAAATCACCAATGATGATTCTGTGTTTTCTCAGACTGCTTGACGGTGTTTCAGTCCAAAAAAATCTACACCGAGGAAGTTTGTAGATAGAGGTAATCTGTATGTTAAGAAGGGACACCGTGATCAGTTCGATGTTGTGTTGGTTTGTGGTGTGGACTGCATCAGCTAGGTTTTTATTAAAAAAAGACGTGCTCTTCTACAAGCCTTTGTCTCTACAAGCCAGTGCTGTGAATTTTTTAACTATTAAGAAGCTTCAGTACTGAATGCATTGCGAAAGTACATTAGGTAAATATTATTTACAAGACCGGGCTGAATTATTATAACATAAAATGTTTCCTTCCTAATCATAGGCTGGCTTTTCCCAGTTGAAAGTGACAAAAGCAAAGCACAATTCGATCTTTGTAAAACTGAGCTAAAAACGCATAGGAACGACTTGCGAAAGCATGCATCTAATGCAAAGCATAAAAGTAAAGTGACAGAAAACGAAAATTTGTCAATGATCAGACCAATCGACCAAGCATTCAGGCCCGCAATACTAGAGTTGCGAAATATTGCGGAAATCCGGGCGGCAGTTTCTATTGCAAAACATACAGCTTTAAGCTTTGTTGATCACCTTATGCTACTGTTACCGACAATCTTTCCAGATTCAACAATCGCAGCTAACCTGAGAATGCACCGCACTAAGTGTACTGGACTCATTCTTAACCTTACTTCTCCCTGTCTGTTTTAAGAACTGATCAAAGATATTGGCGATAGCTTCTTCAGCTTGATTGTTGGTGAATCTACCGATGTTAGTCAGAAAAAGATGCTGGCAGTCTGCATACGTTACTGCAGTGTACCAAAGCAATGCGTCAGGACAACGGTTTTTTTAGATGATAAACCTTGGTGCTTCTGCAACATCAGATGTCATAGGAGCTGCTATAAAAAGTGCCCTTGAAGAATCTGGATTGAGTCTGAAAAAACGCCTTTGTATTACTGTTGATGGGTGTAGCACGATAGTAGGTATACACCACAGTGTTTCCACTTATTTTAAAAGCTTGGTGCCAGAGGTTGTAATGATTAAGTGTGTGTGCCACAGCTTACAACTGGCAGCTAACAAAGCAGCAGAAGTCATGCCAGCACATATTGACTTTATGGTGAGGGAATCTTATAACTGATTCTCGCACAGGACAAAACGACTCAATGAGTACAGAGAGCTCCACAAAACAACCACTAACGAGATACCAGAAAAGCTTCTCCAGCTAAGCGCTGCAAGGTGGATGAGTAGACATGCTTGCATAAAAAGAATAATAGATCAATGGGATTCAGTCGTGGTAGGTTTCACAATGGCAGCTTCAAGCCAGGACAATTACTACACTGCCCGGCAACTTTCCAGTATGTTTCAAGATCCAAAGAATTATGTTCACTTGGTGTTCCTTGAAGGAACTCTTAAGGGTTTTTCGATAATCGACAAATTTTTGAGCTAAAAGATGCTGACGTTGTCTGTCTTGGTACAGATCTACTGGTTTTCTATCAATCCCTCTTACATCGAGTAATTATTCCAAGCAAGCTTCAAAACGTCACTCAGAAAGATATCTTTACCTACGATTTCAAAAAAGATTTGATGCCTGTAAGCCGTGTTCACTTTGGGTATGCATTTTAAGCCAGTGCAGAGCGTTTAAAGACTTCCGAAGTGGACCTCAAAGAAATAAAAGAACGATGCATGGAATTCTTGGTTAAAGTTATAGAGGTAGTTCAATTGAGACTTCCAGAGAATGCCCGACTATTTCAAGCTATGAACAAAATCTCGCCAAAGCAGATATATCATGTAAATGATTTGACCCACTTAGCAGAGCGCATTCAAAACATATCTCCAGATATTGATAGTATCAACAAGGACCTACGGCAAATCAAGTTGATAGATTTGAAAGAGGAACCTGTTAAGTTCTGGAACCATTTCAAGGAATTTAAAGATGCAGCTGGTGAGTCACGGTTCAACAACTTGACACAACTGGCACTTGCCTTATACACTCTGCCTTATTTGAACGCTGAAGTGGAGAGGATTTTCTCAAAAATTCATCACCTCAAAAGCGAAATGAGAAACAAAATGACAAGTCCCACCACAGATGCACTAATCCGTGTGGATGGAGGCCTGAAATGGAGAGATTAACATTGTTACAATTTCAGTGTAAACAAGCAATATGAAAAGAAAATTCAATTTAGAAACAATATACAAAGTCAATGCAACCGACGACTTTGTTCTCCATGATAAAATCTTTGACCAGAAACTAAACTTTACTTAGGTACTTATTTACTTAGTCTTTAATCACCTGTTCACGTTTAGTTTTCAGTATACTTTAAAGAATTAACAATATTATTTGTAATGATCAAAAAGTTGCCACTTTCACTTAAATTAATTCTCCTGGTTGTAGCCGAGTGTGTACGATATTGACTCATTAAAATATAGACAAGAAATGACGTCATCGTGAATTAATGAAAAATCTCGAAATTTTTTAGAAAAATTATTGAATTCTGGGATTTTTTGGGTCTTGATTTAGGATTTTTGCAAATTTCAATCTGGAAACCCTAGAGATGGACTGCAAAGTCAGATACTTCAGAAACAATTGCTAGTACTATGCCTGCGAAACTTGAAATGTTAAAAGAGATGTCGGATGAGCAAGACTACTGAAGGACTGCTTATTCGTATGAAGGAGTTAAATTTGTTTTCCCGTATCTTGCTGAAGTGTTTTTCATTGAGCAGGTCCTTATTCAAATTCCTGTGGCATTAAGACATGAACATTGTTTTAACCGTCTCAGAGATATATTCCCTCAAAAGCTTTCTCAATGCGTTTTGTAACGAAGAAGAGAAGTATATATAATTTGCAGATGAAGCAGAAAGTTATTGGCCAGGAAATCCGCTTTTATTTCATGAATTCGAAACTTCCACAGTTTGTCGCACAACAATCCTTGTGTACAATTTCGTTGTACTTATATATATATATATATATATATATATATATATATATATATATATATATATTCGATAAATGATAAACATTCTTGCTTATTCATCCAATTCGACATCAAAGAATTTTACCCTTCCATCAGTAAAACTCTGCTCCAAAAGGCACTAGACTTCGCTAAAGAATATACAACCATTCCAGAGCAAGAACTACGAACAATTTTTCACTGCAGAAAATCCCTGCTCTTCTTTGAAAATGAATCGTGGATTAAGAAATCTTCAAATGACTGTTTTGACGTCACTATGGGGAGTTATGACGGGGCTGAAATTTGCGAACTTATTGGCCTCTACATACTCCACAAATTATCAACCCTTGTTCCAAAGGACAATGCTGGTCTGTATAGAGATGACGGGTTGATACTCGTACGCAACATGCGAGGCCGAACAACTGATAAGCTGAGAAAAAACATCATTCAACTGTTCAAAGACATCGAACTACAGATCGAAATCACCACCGGCCTCTACTCCGTCGACTTTCTTGATGTAACAATGAACCTGAAACTGAACACTTACCAACCGTACAAGAAACCGAATGATTCGCTTCTCTACGTACACACGTCTTCTAATCATCCCCAACAGATACTGAAACAGCTTCCAACATCTATAGCTGAACGATTGTCGAATCATTCTTCCAACGAGGCAGTCTTCTCTTCAGCCAAAAAGGAGTATGAAGACGCACTGTCAAAAAGCGGGTACACAAACGTCAAGCTGGAATATT
>RDPX01000251.1:110992-131463 GCA_003991215.1 Morbakka virulenta
AAAAAATCTCAAGCTTGTTGCCTTCCGAGGTTTCGAATGCTTCCGACTTTTAGTATACACTGCACAGTAACCCTTTTAAACCTTTTAGTAGTGTTCTTACATTGATAGTCTCCTATTCTGTCACATCTTTAGTAAATTTAAAAATTCTGAATATTACAAGATTGAAATTAAAGTGAAATGTTCACATACCTGAGACGAGCTTTGGAGTCGGACCACGTAGCCTAGTCGTTTGTTGACTGTGAGACAGATCAGATTAACAAGCGCTATTTATACAGAAACAGGACAGAAAGTTCCATGAGGGTTAAGAATTGCAGGATTAATGGATGAAATCTTTGACCGTGGGTCACGAATTACAAAGGAACACCGACAATTACTTTTATCGGAACTAGGTCAGTTCCGGTTGGTTGTGATTAAAAGATGAGAATTACAAGATTAAGAACAGGCGCGGGAACCCAATAAGCCGCAGTAGGAGTGTGGATTGGGACGATGGTATAAAGCAGCTACACTGTCGCCACCAACCACCTATTTTTTACTTACCGCCCCCTAACTGCCTATTTTTGCGTTACCGCCCCCCCCAACCGCCCATTTTTGCGTTACAGCCCCCTGATATCAAAGCAACGCCCCCAGGGGGGCAGTACCGCCCACTTTGGGAAACGATGTGTTAAATGGACTCAAAAAAGGTACGCAATAATTTGGCAAGTCCGGGGAGAGGGGAGGTAACATTGCTCTTCCTTGGAAAGGTTTGCTTATCACACATCGTCGTAAGACATTCTTCGCCGATTTCCTTCCTATGCTAAACCAAAACGTTTTCGTATTCGTGTCAATGTTGTTACGACTCCGTTGTGATAACCCATCTCGTGTGCGTCTACAATTAACAAATTTGTGAAGTGACCGTCAGCTCCATATCTCAACATCAACGGGCATTGTTCTCCAAATTGAGCTTTGATACACAAAAGGCCATCATCGTCATCAAAAAGTATCAAAGAAGATTTCAATTTTGTGTAATTTGGTTGTGTCTTAAGTTCATTCTGCTCACCACGAACCAACAATAAAAGTGATTGTTCATATTTCACAGCACAAAGAACACCAGTTTTCATCCCCATCTTATTCAGCCTCTCACTAATGTTGTGGATAAATATTCCAACGTAAAATAGAGTCAGAACCAACTTTCTTAACTGAACCTTTCTATGTCAATTAAATCACACACTAAAACCACAGGAGAACTAAGCTCAAAAAGTTTTGCGTCCTCAGTAAAAACAATACGTTTAACAAGGGAAGGAGAGACCTGACAAATAGTAAGCACCAAAGAAGCCACAAACATGGCCTTGACTTCAGAAAATGTTTGAGGTCTTTTTCAAGGATTCTATACACAGTCTGTACCTAAATATCTTTGTAGAGAGAAGCAAAGTAGAGATAATTAGTAATTTTCTTCGAGCTTTAATGTCCGATAAAAGATTGGAAAGCCTTGTTCAAATAAGCATCGAGCGATTAATGGCATATAAGGTAGAACTGAGTAGCCTGGTGGTTAAGTTTAAAGCAAGTAAATGCCGAAAACGTCCACGCTAAAGGAGACTGGACTCCAGCTTATTATCTAAAGTAAAGACAATTACAGTCCTCTGATTTCATCCTGTCAGCTTGGGTTCAGCTATTGATTAAGATAACTTGAAAACCATTTTTTAACTTGCGCTATATAATCATATATTTCCGCTCATAATAACCAAACTTTTATTACAATTTCATTTCTTAGGTCTTGAAAAGAATATTCATTTTTCTGTGAAAAAGTAGTTTTAAGCAGGTGTTAAACTCAAATTTGTTTTGTTTTTTCATTGGTAGTTTGAAGCGAATTAGGGCTTGCAAGTATAGTTCAAAATGTTAAATACAAAGGGGCGTTTTCCAATGTTCTAGAGGGAGCGGCCTTGCATGGGGTCCAACCCCCAGATTCTCATTTTTCGCTCACTTGTCTCCCTTGTTCATCCGACATTTTGGCGACTGGTACCACCCCTGTTCTAAGACGCCAATTATTTTGGATGTTTCTGGTAACTGTATATGAGAAAAACATCGTTTTCCTTTTGTATAGCAAAATTATAAACTTTACACCGAATGTGGAATATATGCAAAGTTCGGCTCTAGGCAGGATAATAGACCAGAAGGTTCAAAAGTTTCACCCCAAATATTTCCTGCGCATTTAGGTCTCACCTCTTGTGATCTACAAAGACAAAATTGACAGTAAAACGAAAGTCCCTACGCCTGAAATTTGAGTCATATTCTGTCTGCACAGCATGGGCAACTAAAGAATGCAGATCTGCAGGTTCCGTAAAATGTAGGCCTCCTCCCAAACTTGGTGGCTGGGATCGAACTGGTCGGGGGCCAGGTATTAGTGTCAATACAAAACTATTGGTGGGAGAAGTTTACTTGTAGTAGAAGTCAGTGGTGAAATGCTTGAATAAATGAATTGAAAGGCCAAAGGAAATTGTGAAATGGATGTCAGTGTTACTGACAAAGATAGTAAACTTGAATAATGAGAAAGTCTATCGACCAATAACATGTCTGAGCACCCGTTAAAAATTTTTTACAGTTATGGTAGCCAAGTAGATGAAAGAGTATGCTACCATAAATGAAATTTTGGATAAGAGTCAACTGAGTACGTACTCGGGAGTGCTTGGAACAGTCGACCAGTTGTTGATCGATAACAACATAATTGATGAAGTGAGAGGAAAAAATAGACTTCGCAGCGAATTTTATGACTATCAAAACGTATATGATATGGTCAGGCATGATTGGATGCAAATAGCTTATAGAATGGTGAGAATACCGGATAAATTTTTAGGTTTGAAAGTAATAATGAAAAGATGGCGCATACAATTGGAAATCTATGACAGTGGGAAGTGAGCAGGTGGATAAATAACAAAAAATGGTGTCTACAACAAAACAGTTACTCACCGGCGGGGTTTTGTTTAACAGAGGTACCGATTGCGATGGTATTAGAGAGAAGAGATGGATTTCCGATGAAACACAAGGGGAAAAAACACCAAGAGAATTCATAGCCTATTTTTTGATGACCTAAAGCTATATCAGAAACGTTACAAAACGTTTGAAGTAGTAAATGGAAAAATGGTAAAGACTAGTTGATACAGAAGCACGGTATGGAGCAAAAAATGTGCAGAAGTTATCTTCAGTGACAGTAAGATAATGAAGGGAAAAGGACTGGCAATACTGATGAAAAGGATGAAAACGCTTGATCCAGATTAAAAAAAAGCCTAAAAGTTCTTAGGATTTGTATAAGGTGATAAAAGAGAAAAAATGGTTATGGAAAAAGTGAAGAAAGATGTACGAATGAGAACAAGACAACGGGTCAAACGAAACTGGTATGATAAGCATTTCATACAAGACCTCAATACAACAGT
Source organism: Morbakka virulenta (assembly GCA_003991215.1). NCBI lineage: Eukaryota > Metazoa > Cnidaria > Cubozoa > Carybdeida > Carukiidae > Morbakka > Morbakka virulenta. Next base: position 114,397 of record RDPX01000251.1, read on the forward strand.
GGTCCCAGTGACAGATTATATCATGAATGTCTGTAGACTCGGAAAAAGAGATGTAAAATGCTTGGATAAAATAGTGAAAGACGAGCTGAAGGAAGCCAACAGCCACGGGTAGTACGATAGCGAGGAAAGACTATACACAGAAAGAAAAGAAGGTTTGAGAAGCTTAAAAGACGTGTAAAGTGGGGAAAAGGTGAGTTACATGCTCTTTGCCAGAACAACAAACGAATGGTTAGAGAAAGCATGGGAGAATAAATATGAAAAAGAAGAGCCATTAGTGAAGACGGAGAAGGAACATATTTTGCAGATGTTCAATAAGGAAATGGAGTTTGGAAAAGAATTCAATGTATACAAAGAATAACCTTATGAAAACCAGAAACTAATATGGATAAAACTTCAAAAGTTACTCAAAAAAGGAACAAAAGAAATACCATTGACGAAATCTGAGGAAAAGGTAAGTCAAATAATATCGGGGAATACAGAAGGCGGTCATGGATGGCCAAAGTGCAACAGTACTCCTAAAAAAATACCTACTGTAGATGACACTTTGGAATAGATGGTGGAGAGAAGAGGTTGGAAGGATGTCATAGGAATTCTATATGTAGACATATGCAGATTATGTGTGAATTAAGGGAGACGGCACAACGTTTGTTATTAGGATGCAAAAAGCTGTCAGCGTTAGAGTACGTGAGGAAGCAATACAATGGATTGAATTTTACTGGCAGTCAAATGGGGAAAGAAAGGAGGTCTATTCAGAGAAAAGATGCTGTGGTACAAGAAAAACGAGAGAAACGACACTTGGTTGAGAATAACGGCAAAAAGATCATGTGGGATTAAGAACATCAAATGAGGAATACTATTACAGCAAGAAGACCAGACATGACTTTGGAAGACGAGATAGAGAAAGAAATATACATTGTGGATATGTTATTCCCTTGAGAACAAAGCAAGCAGGTAAAGAGAAATGGAAAGATTGCGAAATATAAACAACTGTGTTCCGAAGTATAAAGGAGAAGACAAGGTTCAAGGTGAAAGTTGTACCAGCAGTAAATGGATGTTGTGGTGGTGGAATGAAGGAATTAAAACTGCGAAAAAGGACTATTTGACAAAATAGACCGTAGATAAACCTCTTAACGAATTACAAAAGACAGTGTTATGGAAAAGTGAAACAACCATTAGAAAATTTATGTCTGGACTGTTTGGATGAATGATGTTTAAAATGAGCTAACAAAATTTGATAGCTGAAACCTTTTCTAAAATTGTAAATAACAATGAATTGATGTAACATAAACTAGGGAAAGACTCTTATCATCGATATGTACCCACTATTTGTTGCAAAATATGAGTGCAGCATATGTGGTTACAGAAAGAGATAATAATAATAATAATCTGTCCTTGGTATGACATTAAATTGCTCGCCCTTTCGACGTAAGCGAATGAGGTTAATTTTTGCCACTATCTCCAGGTCACCTTTAGGCAAAGTGTATTATCTGTTAGCCTACCCTGAGACCTTGACAGTACCGGGTTTGGTGTCCAGTGGACTTGTCTGTCTCATGAATGGAGAGGACTTTTCAACCTTGGTTGGCAACCTTCCTAGTGAATATGTCACGATAAAAGTATCCGAGTGAAGGAAAATCGAGATAAAACCAACCCCATGATCTTATGGTAAAACGATATCTTCAAATCAAATAGAAAACAACCACGTAAACAGGACCTGACCCTCTGGGGAAGATGTGGCTTGCCACGTTGGTACTGACAGCCTGCAGCCAAACCCAGTTTGTCATCCCGCCGCAAATGTAAAACTTAAAAAGACAAAAGAATTCAACACGATTGTCATGAAATGCTATTTTAAAAGTGACCCGAAAAAAGGAGGACTTCGTTGTTTATCTGGAATGACTTTGGACTTTTCGAAGTTACAGAAAAACAACTTGCAGGCCAAGCATTGTGCATCAAAAATCGAGGATGGCTGTCAAAAGTTGAAAACGAGAAAATAAGCAGAGGGATAGAAAACAGGGAAGAAACTGTACAAGAACATACAGATAATGTAGGGCAGGCATAAAGACGAGAAACAGTTAAAGAGACTATAAGAGTACAGAAATTCCAGCAAGAGACTGTACTGATGGAAAAAGAGAGATTTTACAAGAAATAGAAAGAAACTTAATTGGACTTGAAACTCACAAACCAATAAATTTAAAGAACTTTGATCGGAAAAAAATTAGGATTATTGGTAAAACAACTACTAACAAGATCGCCCAAACTAATTTCCTAATTCGAGCTGGAGCTAGTATAGTAAATAAGTTTGTTGGGGCAAAGAAACTAGACAGGCAGAACAAAATACCACTGTATAAAAGAAGAATGCAAAATCAGATAGCAATTCTAAGATGAAATATCAGCAAACTAATAGAATGGGAAAAGTAAAGAACAAGAAAGAGAAACAGAAGCATGAAGGAAAATACCATGAAAAGCTAAAAGGGTTGAAAACTGTGACTGAGGAAATGAAACACAGTGAAAGCGAATAATTTACAGGGTTATGATCAAAGAAGTAAATATATCGACAAAACAGGCTATTTGTTTCAAATCAAAAACAATTCTTTAAAAATACTGAAAGAGTAGCTTGAAATGAAAGTGTAATTCAAGATGCAAAAGAAAGCAAACATTTCTGGGAAAATCTTGGGGACAATGAGATAAGGCACAATGAGGAGGCAGAATAATCGAAGAGAATTAAAATGTCCACAAGAAATATACCTGACCAAACTGAGGTTGTTATAACAAGACAAATCTTGAAGCAACCACTGAGTAAATGTCGAAATGGAAGTAACCCGGACCAGGAGGTGCACAGGGATATTCTTTAAAAGACTTCACCACTTTACATGAGACCATTATTCAGAAATTAGGGAAGATTATAACATCATGGGAAATTCTTACCTAGATGCTGAAATGAATAACCACTTTGATCATGAAAGATAAAAATAAATTAAGGAAATCTGATGTCATATTTTAGGACAATAACGTGCTTGCGCAAGGAAAGTAGAAACTGTTTACTGTAATGTACATCCACTTAAAACCAAACAACATACTACCAACAAAAGAGAAGGGCTGCAGAACGAAGAGTTGGGGAAACAATGACGAATTACTCATAGATAGGATGATATAAAAAAACTGCAGAGAAATAATGACCAATTTGTCCCTTACATGGATAGACCACAAAAACTCTTTTGATATGTTGCCATATTCCTGGCTATTGGAATGCCTAAAATTTAGTAGCATCTCGCCGATTGCGGTTGAATTGGTTAGGAAATCCATAAAACATTGGAGGACAGAACTGACCGCAGGATGATCAACATTAAGAGAAGCAAACATCATAAGAGGCATTCTCCAAAGCGATAGTTTGTCATCTCTCTTATTTGTTCTAGCATTATTCCATTGTCAAAGCTGCTTAATGAACTGAAGGATGGCTATCATTTGGGAAATAACAGACCAAACGTGATTCATTTATTTTACATGGATGACCTGAAGATCTATACATGAATGAAAAAACTGAATTGCCTGACAGCACAAAGATAAGGTCGTTGGATGACCAAGAAGGGTACAAGTATTTGTAATTCTTCAATTTGATGATGTAGACCACAGTAAATTTAAAGAAAAGTTAAGGAAATAATATGCTACAAGAATGAGAAGAATGCTAGAATCATGACTGAATGCTGGAAATGTAATCCAATCCATACATGCGAGGGCGATATTCATAATACGATACAGTGCAGCAATGTTGGATTGGATAAGATTATAATTACAAGGACTGGACAAGAAAACAAGGAAATTGCTAAAGATTTATAGAGTATAACACCCCAAGGCTGGCGTAGATCGATTTTACTGGAAGCAAGCAGGAGGCAGAGCATTGCTAAGTGTTGATGAACGTGTGAAGATCGAAGAAACTAGCATTGGCTATTGCGTCAACAACAGCTGGGAAAGGTTATTGGCAGAAATTGGGAAAGAGGATATTGTATCTCATGGAGGTGACCCGAAAGATAAGAAAAAAATTCTTACCAAGAAAAGGAAAAATAAATATCTCCAAAAAGAACTTCATACGATTTTCCACACGGAGACAATGGACATAGGAGATGAAGAGAATTCATTGAGGTGACTTAAGAGTGGATTTCTAAAGAAAGAAACAGGAAGAATGATTTTAGTGGCACAAGACCAAGAACGAACTGGGTAAAAAGCAATATTGATAAAGAAGACAAATTATCAAAATACAGAATGTGCGTATTAGCTATCATGCATTGGCATCTATGCAAAAAATTTGGGTTTGAATGCGACAATAAATACTACAACCATATGCTGACAGAAGGCAAAAAGGTACATGAAAATGACCTAGCAGCATTATTATGGGACTTTTCAATTCAAACTGAAACTCGCAATGATCATCACAAACCAGATATCATGCTGAGGAATAAGAAAGGAAAGAGTTGCCAAATAATCAATATGGCACGTCCGTTTGACACTCTAGTAAAGCAGAAAGATGAGGAGAAGCTAGAACACTATAACAATCTTAAATACCAAATTTTGAAAATGTGGAAGGATGATGTAGAGACAGTTGCACTAATACTAGTGTTCATTGGAAGGTTTGGAGTAGTCTCAAAAAATCCCAAGAATTACATTGCAGCATTTGCCTTTGAGCCAGAAATACAGCCATTACAGAAAGCATGCCTCACTGGTACAGCCCAGGGTTGTTAGAAAAGTACTGGACATAAGAGACTAAATGACAGAAAGACCTATTTTTGTTTTCTTCAGAGACAACATACACATTTTCTCAAGCCATGGAATGTAAACTGATAGTGGACTATGCATTACCAGTTTTACTGTGATACTGATAGAAAAAAAATTTAAAATGATATTTTATAAGATATTCACTACATAAATTAAAATCTGATGATGTTAATCTATGTCTCGTGTGTATAGCTAGCGCTAATGACTTTTGAATTCAAAAATCATTAGCACAGTTAAAGTAACTCGCAGAATTACTTTAACTGTTTATTTTGCTATCTTAATCTTATTTTTCAGTAATTAGCTATTGTTCATGCTCGATTTATAACTTATGTCTGCTTCTGACTTAATAGCTGTCAGCATAACTACTTCCTTAGAAAATAAAGACCACAGTATTCTTTGAGAGTTTAGGCTTTTGCTTTCTTTCTTCTTTAAATCAAGTTGAGTGATCATAGACAAACTTCCCAAATTGAACTGAATCCGAGACAAAATCTCTGTTTAGCATTTCCAACAATCAAAGAGATCATTTTCAGTAACGTTAAAGACTTATACTCAAGTTTGCATGGACAGTCAAACGTTGCATCGAAGAAAATCATTTGGATTCTCTTAAGTTTTGGAAGGTCTAAATATAAGAGCAGCCTTCCAACTCTAGTTTATTGGAGTAAAAAGTTTCTTACTGTCTCTTCGAATTCTTATTTCAACTTATATTGATAATTCAGACCCAATCCATTTAATAATTTTTGTGCTGCAGAAAAGTGCGTTTGCCTACATCAAAATTTATTCTGAAGAAAACAGGTCATTAGATCAATACAGGTGGCTTTCCTAGCTCTACAGCTGTAGACATCAGGAAAATAGAGAAGGAAGGAGCAGATGTTAGAGCATTCAACCACAGTGAAGATATCTTGGTGTGACTAAGGAAAAAATGGCCAACCAGAGCTAGAAAAGTTTTGCGCTTTTATGCCTGGACTTAGTAAAAAGCTTTTGATAAATTAAAGAGATATTTTGTTGTCTCCTAACATATTTTGCTACATTATAATAATTGGATCCAAACGGATGTGCTTTTAGATGCCAAAAACTTTAAATATATCTCCAAATCTGGTCTCAAGAGCTTCCAATAACCGATTGAGGCTCGTTTAACAAACAATAAAAAATCCTACAATTTGTTAAAATTATTCATGCCAGTACTCTATTATCACATGTTTTTATACCTGATTTCTGAATTACTTTCAAGAGTAATCCAGGCAGAGAATATGCCACTGTGGTGATAATTGTTTGTCAAATTTGAGCTATCTGTTGCTTATAAAGTTTACTGATGGTTATGGTATTAATTACTATTAGAGTGATGTCTCTCATAAGGTTAAATTGTATTTAAGTCTATCTTTATTGCGTTGCTAGAGAACAAACCCAGTCGGAAGGACTAGTACTAGTACAAGGCTATGCTAAGATTTATGGTCTATCCGATACTATTGGATAGTGCAAACTAGCCTATTCTTTCCTCCAAAGGAGTCAGTTGAAGGTATTGGAAGGAAACTTCGTACGAAGCTATTAAGTAAAATGATCTCTTTTTTCATTTGAACTCGATTGGTATTAACTGCAACGCAAAAAATGGTGTAGCTAAACAGGATTAACAAATGGAAGTAAAAGCAAAATCAAATTCCTGATTTATGATTGCCAGAGAAAACTACCACCCATACCAGATCATGAAATTTTTACTTCAGACCAGTACATATGGCCAATATTCCTGCAACAGATTCCAAAATCAATGACAATATTTCCGTTAATCAGAGTATCTTACTTCAATTAAAAACTTGCTTTTAAAAACTTTATTCAAGAAGGGTTGAAAGCTGATTAAAGATTCTTCTTATCAGATTGCAAAGTAATTGCAAAAAAATGAATACAAAAAGAGAGAAAGAGGATGTCTCAAAAATAAGGAACATAAAAATTGAGAACATGATAAATTACTGCAAAGGGTGGATGAGAGTGGCTAGACATGTAATGCGAATATTCAGATTTAAAAATTTGAAGTAACAATTGACAGAAAACTTTCAATTGAAAGGTTGGAATAATATCAGAGAACAATAATTGAGAAGAGGATGAAAACATCAGTAGCCACTAAAAAGTGATTCAAAGAAGGCTGATGAGGGTGGCTCAAAATATGAAATAAAGAACAGGTAGTATAAAATAAAAAATAGTGTAGAGCAGGGTGGGCAGTTATATACAAAGAACAAAATTAACTAAAGAAAAATGGAAATACAAGATAGATACAAGAAAACAGAGCCATTAGAAAATTTGCATTTTTTCTAGTACCAAATTAGATAGAATGTGTAGTAGGTGGGGTCACCTCTTCCTAGTTATTAAATACGAATTCTATTTCTAAAAGTCAAGAAATTTAATGCAGAAATTATACGGGATTATTTTTACAATGCTGTGTTTTTTTTATTGGGAAATATTGTTACTTGAGCAAGGTTGGTGCGCGATCATTTGTTGCGGAGGTGCTACTATTACCAAACAAAATTCTCAACCCTTGTCAGTCTCTCCTTAATTGAAAAGAATACTTCATATAGGACACTTTCTTTGTCCCATTTTCAAGTCTCAATTTAAAAAATTCTTTACATGAATTAGTTTTAACTGCAATAATATAAGCAACTAGAATAAAATACGGTTTAAAAATCAACTTACAGAAAATACAGGCTATATAATTTTCTACCCCACAATCCAATACCCTACAGCAATAAATGAACTGTGTTGATAATATTCCTGTAATTTACTTCCATTAAAAATTATTATAACATAAATAATTTACCTGGTATGATATATATATACATATACACAGAAATATAAGTACTAATATTGATAAGAGTATACCAATACAAAATAGAAAACATTTGCTAGTTACTCTCTGTTTCGTGCTGCCTACCTTGTGGCAATTTAACTACTCTTCCTTAATTTCTCCGTAAAAGTGCATTTTTCTAGTACTTACCCCATATTCCTCTTCTAAAGGTCATGTTTCTGGGATAAGCAATTGCACTGCATACATCCATATTATTTCGAACTGTACAGATGAGTTGTGCAGTTTTAATTTCCCCCCCAGCTTTGTAAAGAAGAATAAAATTTTATTTAAATCCAAAACTTATTCTATTTGGGAATGTTCGTTGGCTTGAAAGTCAGCACTATTTTCTGATTGTAGTCTCTGGTAGCGATCAGAAGAATCAAATTTTATTTCGTCTTCAAAAGAAGAGATACTGGATGATGAAAAGGCTAATGTTTCTTGGCTTTTCAATGATTTCAAATCAAGCATATCTTCTTCATACCTTAGAACACCCTAAAACGAGACAGTAATTGTTGTCGGCTTTATTCATACGTTAAACACTGAATAAAATGACTACAAAAATAACTTACTACTGGACATTTATTAAAATATCAGATCATCTAGATCTCAGCTTCCTAGGATGCATTTACTGCCTACAACTTTACAATGATGGTATATATTTTATGACTGACTGGCTTTTCCTAACACCTAATGCCAAAATATCTTACATTTGTCCTTCAGCTAGAGTAGAAATTTATTCTATTTTTTGGTATAGAGAACTCTCTTTTCATTTGCCAATAAAATTTAGAAGTGCTTGTTGGATACAAAAAATTCTATTTCTTTGACATCAGAAGTAAATTTACAGAAGTTCTTTTAGATAAGTCATTAAAATATGCTCTAAAAACGCTCTTCCACAAAGATATTAAGAAGTTCTCTATTTAAATGATATGTACTAACAAATTCTGGGTATAACAACAGGCCTCTCATTCTATACTGCTTTGGCTAATAGTTTTGTAGACCATTACAAAAAGCACTTTTTTGAACAAACACAGCATATAGATGTTCTTATGCATTGAAGATCCCTCGACAACGCTTTTGCTATACTTCAAAATCAACAAGACAGTACTACGTTCATCATTAACTTTAATTCTCCTTCCATCGTTGGCCTTTAATACTGAAAATGACCAAAAGTGATATTCACTACTTTTAGATAAAAATTCTACTTTTTTCAAAACCAGCACGTTTTGTAAAGAAGCTTTCAGAAGACAATGTATGCCGTAGCACTTGTTCAGGATAGCAGGGACTCGCTTTAAAGCATTTTTATCAGGTAAAGCGAATGACTAGAGGCCTTAGGGTTGAAACAAACCTTAACCTATCCTCAAACTTTAATGGTAAAAAGCCCGACTTTAGAGGACACATGTTGACAGAAGTGTTTATTACATTTTTATTGTAAACAACTGAATTGTATCATCCTCTATAAGCATAGAAATAATAATAATTGTTCCAAGCAGTTTGATACTAGGCTCAGTCTGGTTCATCATGTTCTCTTTAATTACGAATTTAATTATGGTTGTTAATGAATTTAGGAAAAGATGTGATGCCGAGTAGGGTGGAGTACTTGACTTCAGAATACAAGTGAAGATCGGATTAAGTGGGGAGCTTGTAAAATCGTTCTATTTGAAGTAAAAGTTGAATTTAAATCCCGCCAATATTTTTATCGAGAAAACACTGTGCCAAAAAAATAATTAATAATTAAAGACAAAAATAAGAGGAAGATAACATAACTTTAATTGTTTTCTTATTTGTCTTCTCTCAAATTTTTCTTTTACCTTTACGTCGTGGTTCATCGCACACAAATCAAAATTGAATTAGGTAAGGAAAAAGCATCTGGCTGGATATTTTTAAAATTTTGACAAGACTATAATTACTATTGCTGTAGAGATCCATACTATGGGACAGTAATAAAACTTATGGATATCATTTCACGCGACACCGGCATGCTACCAGAAAACCTCAATACAGCAATGGTGGAAAGGGACGTTTGAAAAGAACGAGTAGTTTTGGCTTCCGACGCGGTAAGGTAATAAAAGAATTGACTTTGATTGTACCGGAATCTCTTATGCATACTAGGGATGTCCTCTAATGCAAATTTTATGGCAATATCGTCATATTCCCTTGGAATAAAATCCTTCTCAGACAAGTAAGTTCGCTTCCTTCTGTCGAAATCCTTTTCGCAGAATTTTTTCAAGACGGTCTTCAAGTTGTAATGTACTGGTTTTTCAACAAATTTCTGAACAATATGGTTTCGCAGGCTAGACTGAATACACTATCTAAATAGTCCAACATCAGGGCGTCCATGAAGGCAACCTCCACGTGGTGATGCCTGGATGCTGATTAGCCAGGTTTTTCTGACTAGTTAGTAACGAATAGCCTTCGATCCAAGCTGTTCTTCCGTACCATTGAAGAAATCGATCTCGTCGTTCATGTGATTTTGAATCTGGTTCGTCGTCGATTTGGAGAAGTTTAAAAAAAAATCCAACCAGGAAATGTGCGTCTTCGACGCCCCTGTAGTTGATAGAGATATTCTCGGTGTAGCNGTCCATGAAGGCAACCTCCACGTGGTGATGCCTGGATGCTGATTAGCCAGGTTTTTCTGACTAGTTAGTAACGAATAGCCTTCGATCCAAGCTGTTCTTCCGTACCATTGAAGAAATCGATCTCGTCGTTCATGTGATTTTGAATCTGGTTCGTCGTCGATTTGGAGAAGTTTAAAAAAAAATCCAACCAGGAAATGTGCGTCTTCGACGCCCCTGTAGTTGATAGAGATATTCTCGGTGTAGCTTACTCACTTGGTCTCCAGCAGCTTACACACACACACACAGTCCAACATCAAATGACTCAATGATGGGAAGTTACTTGAATTGCTTGGTATAATCTGCAAACTTCACTCAATGCTTTGAATGTTAACCTATAACATCAAAGAAGCTCGGCCTCTCAATCTCTACAGTGTCGTTCCAGACATCGATGGGTATGAGTGTCATTTGCTTTTTTATGCATTTATTTTTCACTTTTAACTGTTCTAATCTGTATGAACTGCAAGGAAACTACTGATGATAAATGTGTGACGGTACATTAATAATAAGTCTCGCCCTAAATCCAAAAGGAATTCATATCTCTTCGGAAGAAGGAACGATGATGAAACATGTTACAGGCTCGCATGACAACATTGTCCATTTTTTTACGAAGAATCTTTGATTTCTGACTTTTTTATCACTCGATTTGTTTGTGTGACTATCATCTTCAGATATCAAGAACTGCTAGCCACGATATAGTTAATTCACCTAGGTTGATTACGCCATATATTCCATATGTTGGTTTTGACTGAAGTCACTTAATTGCAAGTAAAATTTGAAGAGAAGCAAAGCAACTTTGTATGCTATTTTGAAATCACTAATGCGATGATTTTTTTTCGTTCCATTAATTTCTTGCCCATGAAATAAAGTAAGTGAAATTTATGCTTAGTCTCGTACTTAACAAGATACTTTAAGATATGCTGGAAATTTTTGATTAAAATAAAATACTCATATTATGATTTAAATCAGCTCTATAAAATTTGATCCCTACTCCATGCTTAATGTTACTTTAGAGATATCTCAAACATATCATATTCTTATAGCTAGAAGACAAAAAAGGTGTAAATTTTGGCATTGAAACTTCTCAGGAAAGAAATTTGACAATGTTATTTCAAAAGTTTCACTCTACGGTAATTCGGAATAATGTTTTAAAATGCGTCAAAAGCAGTGTCTTTACGTATTTTGAAGATATTGATAATAACCAAGCTTTCTTTTAAAGGATAACTTTATAACAATTTAACTGAATCAAAAAAGGGGAAAACTTACCCTCTTGCACGTAGCATTAAAGCATTTACGATGAGAATATTCTAAAATTTCTGCTGTGAGATTCCGAAAAAATTTAAGAGTACTTTCGTCTAATGGCAATGTGTATGCACCAAAAGTACTTGGTTTTTCAGCAGACATTAACCCTGCAATCACGTCTTTCATATGTTGCGGAAAGATATACGCATGGTGTTGTAATGTAGGTGGAACACACGCCAATGTATCCCGTGTTTCTCCTCCTCCGACTTTGAACGAAGTCCATTTTAAGTAGAATGAAATATGTTTTCTACGAAATTCTGCTTTCCCACCATCGTTACAAAAGAATTTTACAGCTTGGCGAAATAAATCCATAAACTCGCAGTCAGTGTCCCCTGTGAAACGAAGCAAATAAAATTCCAAAAATTAAGAGAGTAGATATCTAAAAAAAGCCAGGAATTCTTACCAAACATTGACACTGTATTGCGCAGTTTATTTCATTTGTTCATTCTTTATTTGAATATCATAAGTAAAAAAAACAGTGCAGTCGAAATAGTCGAATAGCTTAATTTTTTTATATTCATAAAATTAACTTGGAAACCCTTACTTAGTATCACTCCAGTTTATTAATACAATGATAGCTTTACGTCAAGCAAGTACGGTCGTTTAAATAAGCGCCCCCCTTTGTTCTAGGCGGGGGCGCTTATTCGAATTTTCGGAATTCACGCAGAAAATTGATTAAAATTCAATACCTTGCATGGAGGGAAGTGAACGCTTGGAAAAGAAAGAATAACACTTTTTCTTTGACAATTTTTCTTCTTTTTTGTTTTTTTTATCAGGAAACTTCTTCAATTCACCGTCCACTATATCAATATTAAGTATCTTCTTCGACATTCAACTTCTACATTCGAATTCTATAATATTTTGAACAGAACTGTTTTTAATGTAGCGTGTTTCTATTTTTGCATTAACATGGCGAATTGGAATCAAAGTGATAATTCGGCTGTTTGTCACAAAGGAGAAAGCTTGAGAAGTTATACTGCGGCGTTCAAACTGAAGGCAATTCAATACGCTGACCAGTGTAACGTAAGTGTGTCGCCAGACATTTTGTATTGATCGAAGAATGGTCGCTCGTTGGGTTCCAAACCGTAATAAAATACAGGCTCAGACAACTGCAACGAAAGGAAAGGAAAAGAAAAGACTGCCTGGTGGTGAAAGGAAACCTTTAAGTGAGGAACTAGGTGAGTTTTAGAAAGAACGTCTAAAGGATTGCTTGTTTCCCGCACCCTTATCACGAAAAAAGCATCAGTTTTTTCAAAGAAGTGTAAAACTCAAACGAAACGGATTTCTCTGCTAGTGAAGATTGGTGTCGCAATTTCATGACACGAAATGGCTTGTCGTTGCGCAGAAAGACGTCTATCTGTCAGAAGGACCCGGATATGGTGATTTCTAAACTAGTAGTCTTCGTGTTACGAATTCGAAGACTACGTTTGCAGCACAACCACACGATGGACAATCTCTATGCCAAGGATGAAATCGCCGTTTGGACTGACATGTCTTGTCTTCGACTGTTGAAAAAAACTGGATCGAAAACTGTAACTTTGAAATCAACAGGCCATGAAAAGAGTCTGGTAACAGTTTGTTTAACTGCTCAGGCATGGGAAAGAACTTAAGCCATTTATCTTATTTAAGGGAGCAAAGCGAGATGTCGAAAAACTTAACAAGGAATTCTAAGGAAAATGTACGATCGCCTCGTGCGCTAATGGTTGGATGAACTCTGAGCCGACGAGTCAATGGATAGATCAGGTACTCGGCATGTTCTCATTCACAAGGCATTTACTGGTATAGGATACATATTCATGTCATATCGAAGATTCCACGACCAACTCGTTAAAAAACAGGAAAATTGACGTAATTTTGATTCCAGTTGGCTGTACACGTTACATTCAGGTGCTTGACGTTTCGTGGAATAAGCCGTTCAAACAACACTGTGCTGAATTTTATGACGAATGGCTCTCAAACACTGGTTTAAACAAAGTAACCGATTGCGGTACTTTAAAGGCACCTCCCAGAAGAAAAGTTGTTTTTTGGATTCTCAAAGACTGGGAGAAGTTGTCCAAGGAAATTGTACAAAAATCTTTCGTTTCGTGTGCATTATCATGTTCGACCGATGGGAGTTAGGATGATGAGATCACCTGCTTCAAAGAAGGTCAGCGTTGTAGCGAAGGGCGCTCTATGTTGGAAAAGCAATTAGAGTATATGAACACTCCTGAATGGAACCCGTTTGTTCCTGATGAAATCGATATGGCAGATGCCTGTCCTAAGGAACTACTCGTCGATGAAGACCAAGAAAGTGACGAGGATATTGATATTTTGTGGTGTATTGTTTATCGGGTATTTACGTGTTTGACTTTTGTTCTCCTGAGGGATGTAAAATGTGAAAAAGAACGTTGATCTTTGAATTTTTAATCCATATTTTTCGAGAAATATTTTATATGCGCCCCCCTAAAAAACATAAAAATTAAATAAGCGCCCGTGCGCTTATTTGAACGAATACGGTAAGTGTTAGCATTGAACAATAGCCCTTTTTTTTCACAACAACCTCTATGGGTAATTGGTCAAGTTCCTAAGGAAATTCTATTGACGTCATAACTTCGAATATTATTGACGATGCATTGTTTGCTTTGCGTCCAAATTTTTAAGTTTGCTCAACTGGCTATAACAAGAAATGTGTAAAGTATGCTATGCATTACCCAAGACTTATCTCCCTTAAATGAAACTAGATGTAGAACTCCATACAAAAAGTTATTGTGAATATTGTACTTTGTGGTACCTGCTTGATACAACAGCACATTTAAAAATACACTCCCAAAATTACCTCAGTGGCTGCTTCACCATTCTTTTAAATTAAAAAATCACTGTTTGGCTAATATTGTCAACATTATTTTTTTTATCAATAAGCAACTATTTATTGATACAAGTGATATATTGCACTTTTTATTTTTTGTGAAGTTTTTCTAAACTTTTGATGTACTGTATTGAATGGATTTAGCCCACTATATACCTCGTTAGGAATAGGCTCTTTGTAGCTTGTTTGAAAGTTGGGCTTTTGAAAGTAACTTTAAAATGTTGCAGATCAGTTATCAAGAAAGAGGGTTTTTGTCTATTCAGGCCATACTATTTTAAAAGAGTACCCCAATATTTGGAATAATCATTGTTTAAATAACTAATATTTATAGTGCTCCTTGAAACTGGATTTGTCTCTTGTAACATATTGGCCTGTATGTATAAGGGTGCACTTTTTATCATCACTGTTTCACTAAGATTTTATAAGCTGTCCTGAATAATATGTGGTTAAAAATTTTCTCCCTTCTTATTAGTCCAAGGTAGTTTTGTCATGCAAATTATATGTGTCTGCTATCAGTTAGCAAAGTAAAAAGATTACGTAAATTGAACCAAGTGCTGAACACAGTACTGTGTGACTACTACTGGTTGTCTCTTTTGAAACATCTTCGATACTTGTTACTTTAAACTGTGGTACCTGACAACATGTTTCAAATACATTTCCATACCACACTATATACATACATATCTATATATACAACTAGAGTGATCCATACCCGTTCAAACAAAACCAAAAACAAAATTAATCTCTTTTACAACTTCATTACTTTTGTTTAATGGCAATGGATTGTGTGTTCTCTTTACTTCCAGATTCCAACTGGCAAATAAGAACGATACGTAATGGAAAATAACAACAATTCAGAAACTGAAATCGCTAAAAATCAGCTAGTGGTAAAATTGCTAATCTGCGTGACAGAAAAGTATGTGAAAATAGACTCTCCATTTTTCAGGATGCAATAAACATTCTCGGACACTGTTTCTATCAAATCGATAAGTACAATTGTAAAAATTAAAAAAAAAAGAAATTTTAGAATGCTAAACAGTACAATAAATCTAGCGTTATTAAAGGCAAACAATATATTTTCGTTACTTACAGATTTCTTCAGTATAAAAAGTAACTGTGCGATGAGTATCCCGCAATCGCTGGTTAAGATATCCAGCAGGAGTAAGTTCATGAATGCGACTTTTTTCATGTGCATAAGATATAGCATCGATCCCTAATTTTCGAAGCAAATCTACGAAGGTTAAGGCCAACATTTCTACAAATCTGCATCCTGGTTGATGGAACACTAGGACTGTAATATCTGAAAATGATATAAATGCAAGTCATGGTATTCATATATCTACTCTGAAAACTAGTATCCTTGATATGTCATATTGAGACCCCAGGAAAACATGACATGGTATACAACACCTTGTAATTTAAAGACAATAACATTGTTTTATTTTGAACAAGAGATAAATGCTAATAATAACAAGTGTACCTACAGCGCCAATTGTTGGCCAACCATTCGGGAGAAAAAAAACCCGACATTATCTTAAAACGCTCCATCAAATCATGATATCGTTGTTTACTACAATATGTGGAAATTCTCAAAGCACTGCATACTTATAGGAGAAAATACACGTGTTGTCATAGTCCAAAGTCTGTTCCAAACTAACACTTTCTAACTACAGCTTTCAACGCAATACGCATGAGTAAACTTGCACATGCCTGGAATAAATTTAACACAATACAACATAAAGGTGGTATAAGAAATATCTTACCAAACAGATCTTTCGCGTTTCTAACCAATTATATATAATCACATTTAACAAGCAAATTAAGGCAGAGAAACTATCAGCTTGAGATTACTCAGTTGCAAATCTGTTAAAGATGTTACCTGGGCAAGTATCCATAGGCTGTTGTTGGTACACTGTGGTATCAGGTAAAAGTGATACCAACTTTCTTCTTCTCTTTTTGCTCACCAATTTTAGATAAAATAACACAATAAAGAGCAACATGCTGATAGCAAGAGCTGAAGATGCTGCAATAACCACAGTCCAGCTTCTGCTTCTCCTGATATTTTCTAAAAAAGGTGATTAACAAAAATCAGAATCTGTCAAGACTATTAATACAACAAGCTGTCTATTTAGAAGAAACAATAGGTACTAATGTGAAATAACTTGTTGATCCCACCTCCCTAAAACTTTTCCCAAAAAAATAGCTAAGACACAAATATTTTCTGACGGTGTTGCTTCTAGTAAAATTTCTAATGTTTAAAACTATTTTACAGACATTTGGTACGAAAATGTTATCTGTGTTTTTCCTCTTTGTCTTTTGAGGTACCTTGAGCCCCTGCGTAGTTTATCCTTCCTCCCTTCTCAGCTGGCCGGCAAAGAAATAATATATTAGAATAAAAAGTAGATTTCAACTTTCAAAGTTCTACTGAAAAGAAAAGATAAGAATTTTTATAACTTGTTAGGTCAGATAAATAGATTGGTAAGTAGGTTTAAGCAATAGAGGCAACCAAGTAGTCTGGTAGTTTGATACTTCAGATTGAAAAGTTAATAGACAGAAGATGAATGGACGGATAGATGGAGAGATGGAGAGATGGAGAGATGGAGAGATGGAGAGATGGATAGATGGAGAGATGGAGAGATGGAGAGATGGAGAGATGGATAGATGGATAGATGGATAGATGGATAGATGGATAGATGGATAGATGGATAGATGGATAG